>JAWQFJ010013870.1:0-32500 GCA_034096865.1 Theodoxus fluviatilis | reverse complement strand
GTTTGATTCCCTCTCATCAGCTGCAGTTCCTGCTGGGCTTTCAGCAACTGAAGTAATTCAGTCTTGAGATGTGTTTGTAAGGCGTACAATCTCGACAGAATCTCGAGGGCTAGGCGTTGCCTACGTTTCTCGCTCGTTAGCCGTAAGTGCGTCTCGCTCGCCCTCGACTAGCCATAGAGGTGTTGCGGATCTTTCGTGCGGCGTAGTTTCCCCACTGTTCAAGACAGTGGTACGTCGTAAGTCAAGTGAGACGCAGGGGCGAGGACGATTTTCCAATCTTTATTTGCAGCTGATACAAGCGCTCAGTAACCCAGATGGAATGGGGTCTGTGCTCACCCTGATGGAATGGGGCACTTCCTCTAAGCAGGCATCGCAGCCTCTATTTATCAGGACAGAAAACAAAGCGGGGGAAGGGGTTACTTCCGGGGGAGGGGCTTTCAGACAAAGGCTGGAAGAGAGAATTCTAGAACTGTGGGAGCTTGCTGACACAGGGCAGCGCTGGACAGAGGCAGCAGCGATAACATCTCGTCAGAGCACAGAGCGATTATGGACCGGACAGCAGCGATAGCAACCTGTCAGAGCACAGACTAATGTTTACTCTGCCTCTGGTGGTGATGGGGACAGCAGCTGTGAAAACTAAACATATCCCACGATCCCACGGCTGGGAGAGGCATGCACTTTAGAACTGACTAAACAAATCTAAGGAACCACAGAAATATTCACAACAGAGGCGAGCCACTTGCCCTTGCTCTTTTCAGTCCGGGCTTTCTGGATATTCTGTAGCTCTTGCGTTAAAGGCATTATGTTCGAAGATGTTGTGCAAGTTAACAGATGAGAACTTCGGAGTACTTGCAAAAACATTAAAGGTGTGCGTGTGCGTGTGTGTGTGTCTGTTTCTCTGTGTGTGTTTGTGTGTGTGCATATGTGTATGTGTGTCTCTGTATGTGCGCGTGCGTGTGTGTGTGTGTGTACGTATATGCACGTGTACGTGTGTGCATGTAAATTGTGTGTATGCACGTGCGTTCGTTAGTATGTGAGAGGATGGGAGCGCTGCGATGGGATACCTGCAAATGTGCCTTCATTGTGACGCAGTGGTTACTTATTTTGAATATGTAGGTCTACTCCTTGTTTTCTTCTGCAGATGTCTGTTCACACACGTGCACTCGATCCCCAATGGTTTTTACTTTCTTACAGCGACACTGGAGCCGCGGAAGACTGCATGTGTCTCGTAGACGGGTGAGTAGCAGAGCCACTACTACTGTCTTCTCCGACCAATGACTACCTCTGGATTTCCCGTATTGCAATGCAAAATGCTTGATATATTTCGTCAGAATTGCATCAAATGTGTCAAAGCAATTGCTAAGAAAGTTGACCGGGTGATTCCCAAGGTTGATACAAGGCCACAAGGCGCAGTAGAGTGGTGCATTAACCCTGTGTTTAAATGTTGTATTTCTCATAAAACAGGGCACTTTAACCGCCCACCGACAACTAGAGCCCTTCATCCACAAAGGTTTAGGCCTCTGTCCACTTATGTAAAATCCTACCTTACTTGCGTCAAAATAAAAAGGAAGGAAATTAAATATGCCAACAAGAATATGCAGTTCTATGATTTTATACTTGTGTACGTTTATTTTGCGAGAAGGCTTCAAATTCGTGAATGTGTAATAATAGTTTGATATGTTGATATGTGTCTCGGAGGAGTGAGTTTAAGAGAGAATGAGATACAGAGACAGACAGACAGACAGACAGACAGACAGACAGACAGACAGACAGACAGACAGACGGACGGACGGACGGACGGACGGACGGACGGACGGACGGACAGACAGACAGACAGACACACAGACACACAGACAGGCACACAGACAGACACACAGACACACAGACAGACACACAGACAGACAGTCAGACAGACAGACAGACAGACAGTCAGACACACAGACACACAGACAGACACACACACACACACACACACACACAGACAGACAGACAGACAGACAGACAGACAGACAGACAGACAGACAGACAGACAGACAGACAGACAGACAGACAGACAGACAGACAGACAGACAGACAGACAGACAGACAGACAGACAGACAGACAGACAGACAGACAGACAGACAGACAGACAGACAGACAGACAGACAGATATCTTTAAAAGTCAGGTCGCTATCAAATTAAACTTGACGTTCTTAAAACTATTTAAAAACTTGCATTTCTCATTATTCAACAATATAAAATGATAAAACATTTGATCTCTATTTTTGCTCCAATCCGAGTTGCTCCACTATTCTTTTTTTCTAATTCAACCATCTCGCCGGAGAGAATGGGTGATCCATGCAGCAATACTCGATGTCCCACTTTTCTTGTAAAGGCGCGCTCAGCAAAACAATTCGTCCTGCACACAGCATGCCCCCAAAGCCGCTCGGCGTTCCTGCGTTACCTGATGCCCCTGGCCTCGGGGCTGTCAGAGCCGACTGCCCCAGCTCAGCTGGGAATGGCTCCAGCGGGCCAAAGAGGCTGCTGTAAGGGCTCAGGGCAAAACCAGTGGCGGGTTCCCCAGGACTATGTATATGCAATCAAAAGCAATCAAAAACAATTAAAAGCAACCAAATGTCATTTTCTATCTTTTTATGTACTCGGTGTAATTATATGCAACATCTGATCAGTCAGTTCTTATAATAAATCCGTTTTCAAAACTAGACATTGTCTGTGGGGATTTTTGTCTCAATTTTGATACCTGCTTCTGTATAATTAATGACAATAATAGTTTATTTGTTCATAAGATGGATATACATGCGATCAGTTTAGAATATAACCAAAATGCCATTTAAATTGCTTTGGATTGCTCTGGATTGCATATCCATTGTCAGGGTAACGCGCCTCTGATAATTAAGACCAGCAGATGTGTGTGTGTGTGTGTGTTTCGAGCTCATTGTCGAAGACTTCAACCCAGTTTGTGACAAGCAAATAGGTTCTGAAGGTGAAACGGCCCAAAGCATCCACGATTGAGTTGTCATTAGCATACTGAGCAGGACATCTCCATGTGTTGAGAGAAAAGACATGCTGATTCATACTGGATGTCTTTTTTTACTTCTCTGCAGACCTGGCTCTACAAGGGTCAAATTCAACCTGACCTTTCGTGGCCACTATGGTGGTGACCTCATCTTCAACATCCCCAACATCCTGGATCGGTTCGTGAGAAAGGTCAATGTCAGTGACCTCATCTACGTCTTCCTGCGCGACTGGCTGGTGGACATGCGACTGCACTGGCCCCACCCCTACAGTGAGTGTCCCCTGCTTGCCCTTCCAGGGACGTGCTCTTGCTCCAACCAGCTCTAGTGATTTTCGTGATCGATCTCCCTACATAGCCCATAAAGATGCATAGGGCGTAAAACTTATTCATTCATCATTTATTCGTTCGTTAATTAATTAATTAATTAATTAATTAATTAATTCATTCATTCATTCATTCATTCATTCATTCATTCATTCATTCATTCATTCATTCATTCATTCATTCATTCATTCATTCATTCATTCATTCATTCATTCATTCATCCATCATTCATTCATTCATTTATTCATTCATTCATTCATTCATTCGTTCGTTCGTTCGTTCATTCATTCATTCATTCATTCATTCATTCATTCAATCATCCACCCATTCATGCATTCGTTCGTTCGTTCGTACATTCGTTCATTTATTCATTGTCCTTCCTGGCTTCTTCCCGTTTCCCCTGACAGTGCCTCATCTTCCAACGTCTCCGAGCTTTTCCCGCTCTTCCTACTCCTGTAACACAGAATTGTCTCTTCGTACGCCTCCTGGCTGACCTTTGCCATTGACTTTTTTCCTAACCTCTTTCTGGCCCCTCGTCCCACTTTTCCACTTCCGTGTAACCATATCTTTCCACCACATGGTTAGTCGTTTCCCACGTCTTATGAGTGGTAGTAGGCGTCCGTCAGTCCCAAAGACCTTGGATTTGTGCTGTTGGGTGCCATTCCTTTCCCAGCGACAGCATCTGCTGTGGCTCAGAAGTCCGAAGTGGGAATGGCAGTCCAAACTACAGCGTGTACTTGTGAGGATCGAAGCAGGTCTGTCCCCAGGAAGCTGGGTCTTCCTCCGGAGCTGCTTGTGATCTGTCCGCTCCACGAGGTCTTACGCATAATCACAAATTCATCCTCTGTAATTTGCATAATAGCTTAGGCAACCTTTGGCTTTGATCTGTTTGTTTTTTTTCAGGAGCCTCGTGACTCGTCGCCCTTTCTTTTCTCCCGCTCCTGTGCGCAGTCAGCTTTCAGTCTTCACAATTTTGAACATTTCCCCCCTTAAAGTCCCTATCTTCTTTTGGCATGATATAGTGAGACTACGGATGTTAGGTTATATTCTACAATATCCATGATTAGTTCCAACTGAGAACAGCAGCTGGAACATCGCATCGCATTGAACTAACGCAACCAAAATAATGAAAATTGGGTGAATAGCTCGATTTGAGCTGTTGAGACAATCGTTACGCTCATGACCATCCTCATCGTAACGTATTAATTTTGCTTTTATTCACCACGATTATTGTAATCATCATCATCATCGTCATCATCATTATCATCATCATCATCATCATCATCATCATCATCATCATCATCATCATCATCATTATCATCGTTATAGTCTCTTCGTGCTCATCCTCCTCGTCCTCGTCCTCGTCCTCCTCCTCCTCCTCCTCCTCCTCCTCCTCCTCCTCCTCCTCCTCCTCCTCCTCCTCCTCCTCCTCCTCCTCCTCCTCCTCCTCCTCCTCCTCCTCCTCCTCCTCCTCCTCCTCCTCCTCATCATCATCATCATCATCATCATCATCATCCCTCTCCAACATCGCCGTCGTCGTCACTATCACCACCACTACCACTACTTTCTTTCACCTTCATATTCATCCTCACCTGCCTCCTTTTCTACGCTGTCGCTGTCGTCGTCCTTGCCATTCGCGGTCTTCGAAGAAGTCTTCTATTTCTTTATGGACGCCTGCAAGTCGGCGCCACTGCCCTGGTGGCGTTGCTTCCTGCATCTGTGCATTGTCCATGGCGCAGACCAATGCAAGATGAATGAGGAAGAGTAGCAGATAAGCACCCTGCACCAGGAGCGCAGTCCCGTTGCTAGGAGACCAGTCTGCGCCCACGAAAGCTCCCCAGTGGTCTCCCGCGGCTTCCGACTTGGAATGAATAAGAGATGGGCGAAGCTGAATTAGGATGGGCGGGATAGGTTTTTCCCGTCGTCCCTTTGAAAAGAAAATCGCGGTGATTTCTGCTTGAGCTGACCGACCGCCCCCAGACAATTCCCCGGAGAATGGAAAGGGAGGTGGGCGAGAAGAAGGTTTTGGGAGGAGGGGGGGCACGATGGGAAAAAGGAAGGTGGGGGTGGGAGCGGAAATGGGGGAATGCAGACGCAAGGTGGGAAAAAGCAATGCGAGGAAGGGATGGAAGGAGTTCGAAGAAAGGGAAAACAGTAATAATTTGAGAGGCGAAGGTGCATTGTGTCTGTCGAGGGAGTTTAGCACTGTCGTCTGCCTGTCTGTCCGTTTCCACAGTTGAGCGAAGATGCTAAATTACCCGTATGGAGAATTTGTCGCTCCGAAGTTCTGTACTGCACTTGCCCCGTTTCATGGCGTCGCATATTTTTATCTTTCCATTTTCATCTCTGCTTATGTCCCCCTCCTCTCTCTTACATTCATTCATTCATTCATTCATTCATTCATTCATTCATTCATTCATTCATTCATTCATTCATTCATTCATTCATTCATTCATTCATTCATTACGAACTATTCAAACGCTCATTGGAGTCCCTTGATGGAAAGGAACGAATATCCCAAGGCACCTGTAGATTATCAACCAGAACCACGAAAGAAATCAAACAGAAAAGAAAAGCAAGTATTTGGATGTAGATGTTGTTGATGTGTACCCGGCAGAGCCCAGTATTCTCCGCGTCAACGTGGAAGCGATCTCAGAGTTACTGCATTGCCAAAGACCGAATTACGCAAGGCGATTCCATGCATTCCACTCTGACGCAATCAGCGTCCTTCCTTGTGGCAGCCAATCGCGGCTCGCCCTGGTGGAGCAACAGCATCAGGAGTGCCCTGCCATTGGGAGATATTTTTGTCGTGTGGACAGCGTCAGTATGGAGCAACAGCATCAGGAGAGCACTGCCATTGGGAGATATTTTTGTCCTGTGGACAGCGTCAGTGTGGAACGTGTGAAATCGCCTCGTGGACAACTGGCGTTTGAAAGAAGCCAAGGTCCATGAAGGCGAAAAACAATGACGGTGAATATTCTAGACACACACAATGTTATGGGTTTACAATAAATTTGGTGGGATTTTTAAACGTAAATGGACGTCATAACGACACCTGCAGACCGACTGAGAAACAAGCCGTACGTATCTAAAACTGCCATGGCTGATTAAAGAGGCCAGACAGAGAAATGCCCACATGCACGGTGACAACGGAAACCGGTGGCCAAGACAGTGCGATTCCGCGTATTGCAGTTGACTATGTATGACTCGGTAAGATGTCATTAGAACATTATATCTTACGCACAAACATACTTTGTTTTACTACGTAAAACTCCTTGATAAAACTATGTAAGTTAGCTACCTTCCATTTACCAATGTTATCGGATTACAAAACAACAACATAAAGTGCCTGTGTGTGGGGAAAAGGAATGTTCTCCGGTGCGGTGACCTGCACAAAACACGCATTTTGGACAGATCTGGTTAGTTTTTGATGCAGTGTCCCTAATGTAGGAAGCTCTTTTACATCTCAGCAGTATTTCCTGATACATTTGGATGAACTGACTAAAAGCATTGTGTGTCCTTAATAAATGGGGGTGCCCATGATCACCCCCCCACCCCCACCCCCCACCCCCCATCAATCTTTCAAGGTACGGTTGTTTTTTTCAGACTCCATCGAGGCTGACCTGACCTTTCGAGTTTACAATCTGACCTACACCCAGTCCCTCTCCTACCATAACTCGTCCAACTTCCTGTCACATGCGCAGCCCTTCTGCGCAGACGTAAGTCCTCCATCTTCTTCAGTTGCCGGATATATACATGTACTTTTCCATACATTTTCAGCAAATGCCTAGATCATACTTATTGTTTTCATTTAATTCGTAGAGTAATAACAGTTTTCCATGTATAATTATCATGGTAGTGTTCAGCTCATATCCACCTTCATCAGCTTAAGACAAAAAATAATTTCTAAATCTTGTCTGACCGACTGATTAATTGCAGGGGGAAAAGGCAACGGAAATCAACCTTACCCAACTGTTTTCGTAGAGCACGTATTTAATTTCTATACAATTTGGATAATTGAAGCATGTGAATACATTGAATAAGAAGGTTTTAATGGAGATACATTTCAATCAAGGAAATATCAACCTTACGGACAGTTTTTGTTGCATATGAGCTCTGGACAATTTGGAATATTACAGGATGTGAATAAATCAAATCTGAAGGAAATAGCGGGCAGGGAAGTATGGATATGCTTGTTTTCTTGAATACATACATTTCATGGTTTACGGCCAACGCTTGTCAGTGCCCTGTTATTGTGAGGACGCCTGGCTGTCAGACAGTTGCAGTATGCTCCATTAGAATTTCCCCAGCTGCTTCCTTGTACTTTCCGTCAGTTCTACTGCTTCATCTCCACATGATGTGCTGGACATTTCTCACTCTCCTGTTGGTGACACCGAATTCACGCAGTACCGTTGTTTCGTAATGGCTGTGTGATAATTGCATGTTGTGTGATGTTAACCTCCTCCCTTGAGGATTATTATTCCATATACATGTATGTATCATCCAGTGAATAGGACCTTTACTCTCACTTTTGTTCCAGATTGACCGCTTTCTGTACGGAAGTTTCCTGGTCTCTCGTTACGTGGACTGCGAAGTGACCGAATTCACGTAAGGCTCTCTGTTTCTCCGAGTAATCGGCTGTCGCATTTGCTAGGAAATTGAGAGCGTGTTATTGCATTCGTTTTCACAGAATTTCGTACAACGCACTTTGTACAGAATCCTCACGGCGACAAACAACATTTCCTCAGAAATGAAGTGAATGGTGGGGGGAAAATAGAATATTGTGATGTCGGAGAATTATGTATTTATGATAAAATAATGTATCAAGTGAAACGATAGCTTCAAACGGTGTTCTTTCGTGTGCATTATTTGTGAATCAATAGCATGGATGGCGTCGAGCGGCGTGTTGCAGTGGTTGGCGTTCTGAATTCCTGGGGAGAGATCCTCCGTTGCCACCATCGCCACTTCACACAAACAGGGCGCTACTTTTAGGGCTGAACGTCTCTACAGCAAATGTCGAATGTACCAACTTGTGCATTTGATGACAAAGATAATGATTTCTTTTCTACATAGTAAAAACACGCCCCTCCTTTTTAAAATCTGTATATAATTTTCATTCCAAACAATATTTTGGTTGGGACCATCTTTGCCCTGTGTGCCCAGTCGTGGTCACTCAACTGGACCGAGGTCGAAGATAGCTTCTAGCACCGAGGACTAGAGACGGCGTTTATTCATTTCGACCTAAACTTTCCACTAAAAGTTTGCCTTTTATTTCTTGTCTCCTTTGAGGAATCTGCCCCATCCTCAATCATTCCAACATTTCAAAAGGCCTACACTCCTTCTGTCTAGGCGCTATTAGTATTAGCTTCTTACTGGATATTACCTTTTCTGCATCAGTATGTTTTTAACCACCCATCTTGCGTTAACTGTGTCTTTAACCATCCTTTAGGAATAACATATTAAAAACGTGCTGTGCGTTCCTTGACTTCCCTTAGCCCTGAGAGGGCAAATTGACGGTTCACCGGACGTAGCGCAATGCCTATCCCTCGCTCTCTCCCCCTCTCTCTCGCTCTCTCCCTTCCTTCCCCTCTCGCTTCTCCCCCCCCCCCCTCTCCCCTTCGCTGCCTCCTCCCCGGCTCCCCCCTTCCCCTATCTCACTCATTTTACCTCCCCTTCCTTCCCTCCCCCCACTGTTCCCCCACTGCCCGACTATGTTAGTTCGTTTCACAAATCCACCGTCTCCTAAGCCCCCGTCGCTCACACTGTTCATCTAACAAAACCCACCTCACACTGTATGCATGCTTGTAGCCAACTAATTCAGCCTAAAACCCCCCATTCGCCCCCCACCCCCCCCCCCACCCCCCCCCCCGCGTCACTAAAGTCCGACACCTTCTAAGCCCCCTATGCAAGGACAGGGGTTGAGCAGAGTAGAGCGAGGCGAGGTAGGCAGACGTCTTCTGGGAACCATTAGCCTGTCATCCCGGTGCGACACCACCAGAAATCTCCCTCGATACTGCGCAGTCTTCATGTTCCCACCACCATTGCCGCTGCGTGGCGTGGCGATATTACGGCAGCCAACTGTCCACTCTGTAGTGCATGTGACCGGGCCTGCATGAGCAACCAAGGTTAATGGCGGGAAAATGACAAAAATAGATCTTTCAACCACAATAACAATAATTTTTTTACGCATATTTAAAAAAAAGAATGTTCACCGGAAATATCCTGCGAGTGCAATATACTCTTGCTTGTAAAGAAATTTCCGCCCCCAAGGAAAGGATATTTCCGGTCATGAACATAATATTCCCTACACTCAGTAGCATTTCTGAGCTCCTTTGTTACTCTGTCTACGAGTGAATGATCTCAAACAAAGAATGCTCCTCGGTTGGAAGAAAAAGTTGAGGATTACACGAGGCATCGAAAATGTGCACGGATCACTTCAGAAGAGAATACTAGTCATGAGTTCTAACAGTTTTAAGATAGTAGTATCCAGTAACCATCCTTTTTTGGTCGTTGAATTTTGGGGGTCCAATTTTCTCACACAAAATGTTGTTCTTTTACAGTACTGCTTACCTGTGACGTGTTTGCATAGATTATTCTAATTAGCATTCCACTCTGGCTGCCAATAAAATTGTTTGGTGCCTGGTTTTGAAACATAATACCAGAAAAGTAGCTAATGACAGAAACGTGTAATTTTGCACGTAAGTACAGTACATAGGGTGGAATGTCCTGACGCAAATAAAGACAACTACTTCGAGCGTTTTTATTTTGACACAATTTCACACATGAAGTTACATGAATTGAGTCGCTATTTACATATTCAAAATCCTGTAACTTGTGTTTTTCTCGTCTGATGTCGTATCGCACTATAAGATTATAGTACCCTGTAAAATAAAAAGTCATTATTGTTAAACATAGTCGAAAATATGTTTTTCATGTCACTTTGTAGTAAATTCATAGTAGAATATGACTATATGCTTTGTTTCTGAGGGAAATAGGTAGTTTGTGTTTTAAAAGAATTGGAGGAAGGCAACAATTTGTCAGCTGTCGTAATGAAGTATGACAACTTTAAATGCAATTTTCTCCGTTTCTAGGTTTTCACCGCTATGTGTTAGATTTCAGACATCTTATCTCTGTGCTCTGAAGTTTGACTTTCTTGAAGCTTGGCGTGATTGGTTCATATAGCCTGCTTCATGGGATGACCCATAATCAAAACTGTATCTTCCTGTGTGTCAAAGTTACAGGATTTTGAATATGCCCAGCATCCCGGGGTTTCAGCTGACGAGGAGGAATCGAGAGACTCCGGCCATATATATATATATATATATATATATATATATATATATATATATATATATATATATATATATATATATATATATATATATATATATATATATATATATATAACATATATGTTATACACAGTTACCAATCCAAACCACGCTGCTAACAACTGTATTCTATAGATCAGTGTGACGTCTAATGTGGACCAGAACATTTCTTTATAATTTTATATAAATGATTTGAGGTTTATGTTACTTTTCAAGTCATTTCTTTGAGAATGAAAATAATAATTAAATGAAACAAAAAGGATACCTGTAATCGGTATTTATAATCAGTTTAATATCCTTCGGTGCGAGTCGCTCCCTTATTGTTAACACAACTTTGCTTTTTCAAAGGTAGATATAACTGGTTTATCAATTTCTATTATGTCATTTAAATCTAGGGATAACTGTAAACGGAACACAACTCTCTGATAACTGTGCAATTGAATGAAATGCATAATGCACTATTAACATATTTGAAGACCCTCTCACCCCGTACCAACATGCCAAGAGAAAAAGTGCAGAAACGTGTCATTTTTCTACAGCAAAGTGTCATGCTTACGTACCTTCTTTTGTTCTAATTTAGGAATTAAAAAGTGTATTAAATATTTCCTCTGCCAGATGACACAAACGTTATAGAGCAGACTTTATCAAGAGTGTTACGCCAATTTCAAGAACTCATCTAACTAATACAACGTATATGAGTTTTAAAACACACACACACACACATACACACACACACACACACACACACACACACACACACACACACACACACACACACACACACACACACACACACACACACATACACACATTTCAATTGTTTTGACACTTATGACAGAAAAAGAAACTGCTCGATGCAAAAGCGAATGTTATCGGGTACTAAAATGCACGCCGAGCTACAGCATGGCATATGTAGCGCACGTAACTCGCAGCAATATCGTCAGAGGATGCTGATGAAAATGAATGAACAAATACACAAATGAATGAATGAACGAACAAACGAACGAAGTAATAAACGAACAAATGAATGAGAATGGTGATGTAAGTTATGCAAAAACCATTGACCACGAAAGTCACGAGAGATGGTAAAAATAAGAGCACAGCAAGACTCGACATACTTAGAGATTCGCCCTTTACGAATGGTCAAGGGAGCTATGGTGAGTCTATTCTTACCCCCGATCCATAGGGGGTCTATTCTTACCCCCAATCCATAGGGGGTCTATTCTTACCCCCAACCCAAAGAGGGCTGGTTACACCACGTCCATTCACTGTTGTAGAATCTGAATACTGCGTGATGAGTTACGTCATCACAGGGCAGTCTGCGCTTTTTCTGTCTTTTGCCACCTTCCCACATTGTTCGACATATTGGGAAAGAAATAAGAGTTTTCTCACAAAAATCCCTCTACGATTAAGGACGTGTGTGTGTGTGTGTGTGTGTGTGTGTGTGTGTGTGTGTGTGTGTGTGCATGTACATGAATGGTTGTGTGCATGCGTGTGCACGCACATATGTGTATGTGTGTTTGTGTGTGTGTACATGACTGGTTTTGTGGGTGTATGCGTGTGTGTGTGTGTGTGTGTGTGTGTGTGTGTGTGTGTGTGTGTGTGTGTGTGTGTGTGTGTGTGTGTGCGAGCTTGCGTGAGTGTATGTGCATGTGCGTGCGTGTGTGTCAATGTTAATCCCTAATGGATTTGATTTATTGCTTGAATGTAAACATTTCTGGAGTAAAAATTGTCCACTTTTAAAATGCCAAATATGCTGTGCTCACGTCTTCTCACTAAAAACAGAGAGAATAAACGAGTGGGAAAAAAGACGAATGGGAAAGGGGAGGAGGGAAAAAGAAAAAGAAAGAGAACAAGCGCCAACAAGCAAATAAGTCAAGACCTGATCAGAGGAACGGGACTCCAAGCACGAGCTGGAGGGCGCGGGGTGGAAAGATGAGGAACTGGTTGGAGAGGGACGGGAGAAGAAGACAAGACAAAGTGGGGAGAGAGAGAGAGAGAGAGAGAGAGAGAGAGAGAGAGAGAGAGAGAGAGAGAGAGAGAGAGACAGAGAGAGAGAGACAGAGAGAGAGAGACAGAGAGACAGAGAGAGAGACAGAGAGAGTGAGACAGAGAGACAGAGAGAGACAGAGAGAGAGACAGAGAGAGAGAGAGAGAGAGAGAGAGAGACAGAGAGAGAGAGACAGAGAGAGAGAGAGAGACGCTGTTAATGTAGGAATTACCATTCTGGTACAAACCAGCGGTAACAAAGACGTAACATAATAGACAGTACAGGACACAGTGTGTGGAATACCAGACAGCTTTGATCCGGGATCAAGAGTTCTGGAAACATTTGGATTTGAGCCCTGTCCCATTGACTCTGAACCAATTATTATTATTGCGTCACACACGGCAGTTGCAACATTTGCCTTAGCTGGAGCTTAGCTTGTCCAAAAATGTACGCATTACAAAGTGTAGATCCTGTAACAAAATGAATCTAACGACTTTTCAGTGTGATAGAATTCTCTCTCTCTTTCTCTCTCTCTCTCTCCCTCTCTCTCTCTCTCTCTCTCTCTCTCTCTCTCTCTCTCTCTCTCTCTCTCTCTCTCTCTCTCTCTCCCCCCCCTCTCTCTCTCTCTCTCTCTCTCTCTCTCTCTTTCCTTCTTTCCCCACGTCTCCTGTTCCTTACTGCCGATGGTGAAGCAAACTCCCTCCAGCAGATGGCCCTTCATGAATATTCATGCATCGGCATCGACTGCGGCCGCTGTGTGCGGTGCCAGAAAGCACGAGCGTGGCTGCCATCGCTGTCAGCCTAGGCTGGCATCCCAACAAGCCTTGCACAGTCCCTGTCCAAACATCGCCAAAATCATCGCCCTGACGATGAAGGGCGACGAGACGCGGGCATCAAGTGAGAAAACTTGAAGGAAGAACTTGAAGGCAGAAGAAGCGAAAGGGGGGAAGAAGAAGAAGAGAACGAGACAATACAAGTGAAGACAAGAATCTGCCAGTGATGAGGATTGGGTTTGGATAGAGTGACTGCACGGAGAGCGAATAGGGCAGCTGGATAAGTATGAACGATGACATGTTGTGTTTATTTAAACTAGCTTCATATTAACAAACAGCACAAACATTGTTTTCAAAAATGAGTTGCCTGTCGCCATTTAAATGCGCCTAACTCTAAATTTCAAAAAATTGAAATTTAAAAATTGTGACATCGAAGTTAATAATTGTAAGTTTCTTTTATTTCGACTCAAACTTTTTTGCTGTAGCTGAATTCGGGCATGGATGCATTTTGTTTGGGGGATGGGGGATGGGGGATGGGAAGAGAGATACAAGTACACTTATTTCAATGAATTCAACACTCTTCAGGAGGGTTGGCTGCAATTCAGAGAGAGTCAAGTTGACAAGCGCATTCAACTATAGGTATGCCGCATTTAGTAGCCTTGCTCAAAACTCAGGGCTCCACAAATCTGCGTTCTTGAGTGTTTGTGGACGCAACTCGCTTACGGGTGCATCTGGTGTTTTCAGAAAGTCCACCACACTTCGCCGAGACTAGAATTGTTCTTAGGACTGTATGCATATATGTTCCATCTAAGTTTGCTTCTTTTGTTTGTTTCCTTTATTATTTCGCATGGTTGAAGTGGAAACAAAAGTATAGCATGAGTTTTTACTGAAACGAGGAATCTCTTCTCTATGCCGGATATTTCAGATTTCAAGCTGGAAAATTTTGTTGTGCTAAGCGGAAATAATTGAACTTTAGGATTTGTCAGTAAATTACCAAATAATTATATTAAATACAGCATGAAGAAGCAAGTAATCTCTCTCTCTGTCTGTCTCTGTCTCTGTCTCTCTCTCTCTCTCTCTCTCTCTCTCTCTCTCTCTCTCTCTCTCTCTCCCTCCCTCCCTCCCTCCCTCCCTCCCTCCCTCCATCCATCCCTCCATCCATCCCTCCCTCCATCCCTCCCTCCTCGTCCTTCCCTGACTTCTATTGACAAATGAGCAAACACCTTTATTTTCGCGCACTTTCTCTCCAGACTGACAAGATCGACACTATTCAGCCGTCATTAACTTGCCGATATAAATACTTGTGAAACGGATCACAACATTTCCTAACTGTAATATTTATCTTATTTCATGCTCGTGCTTCTGGCGCATGACTGAAATAAGTGACACCTGCAATAACTGTCTGAGAAAAGCATGCATCCCCTGTAATGGTAAAAATATTGGATGAAGACGCAAACGCGAAATATTTCATAAATGCACACATTCAAAAAGTGTCAAATGACAAAGAAGCTAAGGATACAAGAAATAACGCGATAACGTTTCGCATTCATCACAAGAGGAACTCCTAAAAGCAATTTATCGCATTGTCATCAATGACATTCTATTATAAAAAGAGTGTGCTCTCTAATCCATGGTACACCATGATTTTGCGTTCTTAAATGAGCAACATTTCACATACTGAAACAGCGAAGTGGTAGGTAATCCACAAATACCACATGCAGCTTCTTGGCGGCATGCAAACTCTTTGATGTACACAAGTCACAATAAGTTAAGGGTCACTTTTGAAATTTTATGAACTTACAATTTGTTGCAATGCTAACTGAAAAAAGGAGTTACCAGACAAATGCTTGACAGTGGTTGCGTATGTCATTATTCTGCAGTGTGAAGGAGCCTTTAGCGCGTTACCCTTTGTTGAAAAAGCGTTCACGTGCGGTACAACGAAGCCGTTTTTGGGAAAAGGAATGCAAATCGCGGACCCGTTACATTTGTAACACATGGCTGTTGAAATATTTTTTAAAAATGCACGTGCCCGACCAATGTCCCATGAACAGTTTTCAACGGTAGTTGGATAAAAAGGGAAACGAAAATGTTACCAAATCACTGCAGAGAAGGACATGGCCGCAAGAAGAAAGCTGACGACTGTTGATCGTGGTCGAGCCCTGGGTTGGGCCCAGGATTGTCAAGCATTTGTCTGGTAACTCCTTTTTTTCCGTTAGCATTGCAACAAATTGTAATTTCATAAAATTTCAAGAGTGACCATTAACTTATTGTGACTAGTGTACATAAATAGTGATAGAAGAGAAGAGCCCGTTTACTTTTTTCTTCAGCTTGGTATTGTCGAAATCACGCTTTTTTCGTTATCAAGAATGAAACGGAGAAGATGTCAAGTTAGTGTTATTTGCATTTCTCGTACCAACGTAGGAACAATCAAACCACACATTGAAGTTGGTGAATTATCCAGCTCTGTAGCAAAGTTAATGAATACTGTTTGACATTTTCGTGGTGCGTGTTTCCTTTGAAACGCCGAGAAGTTTTAGCAAACTGCGTGTAAGAATGGATAGTGAGAGCCAGAGAAATAAAAGAAAGTGAAGACGAATGCACTGCGCGCAAGGTAAAGACTGCATGTCAAAATCGAGAGTGCATATATAACTGCTGAGCAGTGTATGACTTCGCAGTTTTCGGTTTAACTTTACCTGTCGTTCATATACACGAATGACCGAATGAATGAATGACTGTTTACGTCCTATCAGCCTTTGCAAGCTATGTAAGGCCACTGACCACAAACAGTTCACCCATGTAAGCCATCGGAGAGAGGGTTGGACGAGTCCGAGGTAATTGTGAGAGCAAGTCGTCTAGAATTCCCTAGTCATTTGCCTTTCACGTAGAGACACGCGGTGGGTCTACGTGTACTACCCCACGAGGGGATCGTCCTTACATCGACAGGACGCTTCGAATTTCCTCATCCTTGGCTTTGTGTGGCCTGTGCTATATGCAGACTGCACGCACTGCTTGTTCAGGCTAGGGTATGTGAACCATTTGCTGAACATGGACTGTGAACTATTGGGTTGGACTCGGCATGTGAACCTTTTGTTCTCTGCAGTCTACGAAATGTTTGTTCTCTGTGGAGTGCAAGGACACATAAACGGTCAAAACGCGTTATTCCGTATAGGTTTATTGCTGCGCCCGATCCGCCCAGACAGAATCGATCTGATACTTCGATTAAATCCAGATGCAGCAGAAGCAATTTTGAGATTTTACTCGATTTAGACTTTTGAAGCATCACTGCTTGTACAATGTGAATCTCAGGTTTCAACCCCACCAATAACTAGGTGTTCTTGACATATGCAGGTAGACCGTGGTTGTTGTTGTTGTTGTTGTTGTTGTTGTGGGTTTTGTTTTGGGGGGAAACACTCCGTCTGATTGCCCACTTCGTCATTATTCCTTATTCTTCCTTGCCTGCGTGTCACTGTATAGATTCTCATCCCTACGCACAGGGCATCTTTCACAAACTATCCAACGACTTCCTTTGAGTTAGTAACCAATGAAATTTCCCCTTTTCTGCAAACCTTGGTAGCTAACAGAGTATTGTCTGCACACTTAAGAAGCCGTTTCCTTTTGTTTGTGTGCGAGTGTGTGTCCTTTTTCAGTGCGCACGTATTCAAAAAGGCATAAATCATTAACCATGGCACATATCATGATATTTGTGTACTGTTTTAAATGAAAATCATTTCCCTTTGTGACGATACAATATTCTGAGAATTGACTAGGGTGTCGGACCGACTCAGCTCAGGAGAACCAGTCAGATAGCATTTTGTGTCAACAGCACAGTCACAGGAAACCCTGTTGGGGGAGGCAGCCAAGTGGGTTGCATTATCGCCCAGGAACTGGGCGACCGCGGAAAGATCCTCGACCGCAACCATTGCCATCGCCACACACTGGCTGTCACGTGATAGCGACAGGGAATGAAAAGCCCCAAATCGACTTCACACGTAACTGTGAGGAATACATTTCATTATTATGAAGTCCTCAGTCATGGGTTTCTCGCGACTATTCTGTGAATCTGCATTGGAGCGAGTTCAACCTCTCTAGAGTGGAACATTCTGCATGTCAACTCTGGATGGAAGGATGGAAGGATGGATGGATGGATGGATGGATGGATGGATGGATGGATGGATGGAGAGACGAATGGATGGGTGGGTGGATGGGTGAAGAGATGGATGGTGTGATGGATGGGGCTTTTTGTAGGTCATAAACGTTTTTTCAGACCTCAACTCACTGGTGTTTCGGAATTTGAGTATACGTCAAGACTGCATTGCCCCAATCACTCGCCTCTTCAGAACGATGCGGGGAGACGGTGTGGGTCTATTTTTACTTCCCATTCACAGGGGAGGCTGTCAGCTCTAGGAAACAGACAGCTCGTCTAACACAGTCCCGTGTTTTCCCCAATGTAAATGATCAACACCGCCTGTCCCTCGAATTCGCTCTGAATTGTCTGAATAGATGTATGGGTCTGAAGACTGCAACCACGACTCTCTCTCTCTCTCTCTCTCTCTCTCTCTCTCTCTCTCTCTCTCTCTCTCTCGTCTCAGAGCACACTCTAACCCACCCCTCATCCCCACCGTCTCAGTCTCCTCCCCACCCCACCCTTCTCCTCCTTCTCCTTCATCTTCCACCTTCCCGCCCCTGCACCCTGGCACAATCTCGGCTGCTGACGCAAATTAGGATTCGCATATTGATATTAGTTTTATATGCGCCTAACTCGATTGTGCTCGAGAGCCTTTCAATACAAGGCGTGTGTAATTGCGCCCAGTCGCGCCGCTACACGGAGCTCTTCCTGATTGCAGGAGAAAATTAAACGGCTACTTGTTCCCTCCTTCTCCGGAGGAGAGCTCGCGAACAATGGGCGCCTAACTCGTGATTGAATAAATTTTCAATTAAACAGCACGCCAAGCGACACCCAATCCATCAGCGAGGGATTCATTCATATTTTCCTCTAATGCAATCAAGATGTTTGGAGGGGGAGGTAACTCAGTTACCCGACTGCTTCCTCCGTCTCCGACCGCCATCTTGCAAGAAACGGCTGTCTCGCCCTGGCGCGCGAGACTTTGCGAGAGCGGGCGAGACGGGCGGGCCAGGCAGGCCGATCGGCCAGCGACGGGCGCCAATCCCGATCAATGCTGATCGAATTGGAATTTGCTCGTATATTCAACATCCGCACCTCTTTATCACCGGATTTCCCGCTAACTGAATTGAGCCCTGGGGTGTTTGAGCGAGGCAAAGTCCGACTGGTCCTAAAATGAATTTGCCTTGTGATTTGGCTGGCAGACGAGTTGAGGCTGACTGGCACCCATGTCTCCACACACAGCGCTCCCCTCCTCCCCCTCCCCCACTCCTAGCCACTCCCCCTCACTGCCTGCTCTCGCCCTCTCTCCTTCATTTCTTTTCATTCCCTCTTCTTCCATCTCTTTCCCCTTTTCTCTTCCACTTCCTCTTCTTTCATCTTCTCTTTTTTCTTTTTTTCGCCTCCGCTCCATCAGCGTTCTCCTTTTATGTTCCTACTTCGACCTCCCTCTTCTTCCGCTTCCACTCTCCCCCTACTCCTCCTCCCGCCTCCCAGCGCCATTGTCGCTTTGCCTTCGAGACTAGCCCACTGACAGAGGATGCGTTCTTCTCCACACTTAAAACAGAAATGTCTTGTCTTCTGTGTATGTATCAAGGCCTTCATTCCGTTCATAGGAAACCAGCTAGATCCAGATGTGTGTGTGTGTGTGTGTGTGTGTGTGTGTTTGTGTGTGTGTATGTGTGTGTGTGTGTGTGTGTATGTGTGTGTGTGTGTGTGTGTGCGTGCGTGCGTGTGTGTGTGTGTGTGTGCGTGTGAGTGTGTGTGCGTGCGTGTGTGTGCATGCGTGTGTGTGAGTGTGTGTGAGTGTGTGTGCGTGCGTGCGTGCGTGTGTGTGTGCATGTGTGTGTGATTGTGTGTGCGTGCGTGCGTGCGTGTGTGTGTGTGCATGCGTGTGTGCGTGCGTGCGTGTGTGTGTGTGTATGTGTGTGTGCGTGTGTGTTCGTGCGCGTGACTCGCTTGGTTTTGAATATTAATACAGTTCGTTTTTAAGCTGAATCTTTTTTTACGCTGTTTGCACGAATACTAAAATCTTAGACGAAACGACTTTGAGAATAAACTTGTTTAAAAGAAAAAAAAGGAACAAAACATTTCCGCGTACTGAGTAGCGCGGACCACCAGCTGTCTGGGCATCACAGTGGCTGTTGATGTACTTGAGCACGTGGTGAATTGTAAAGAAATGTTTACTGAGGGTTTTTAAAACTCAATTTGAACAGGACGGTGTGACTAACTAGAAGAGGTGTTCAATGAACTAATAATTTACACTTCAACGCTTGATGCAGATTTGGCATACAATCGCAATGCTGAGAAGCAAAGAAAATGTATCGCGTTTGAAAATAATCTCGACTGAAACCACACACACACACGCACGCACGCACGCACGCACACACACTTACACGGAGATATACACATATTCATATCATACTTTCATCACCAAATAATGTAATTGAGCACACTTTATATGATTTCATCTTTAGAGGAAATAAGGTCGCCTGACGACAACCCCAGACAAAGAAAGGAACAAGTGGAATGATGTATGCAACAGAAGCGTGCATTATTTTCTGCACAATTTTGGTAACTATGCAAAGTGATGCACTATCAGTATCAGTTAGTCATAGCTGTCCATAAAACTTTCCCTTTTTTGCATCAGAAATAGTTGTATTTCAAAATTTGATTAAATCAAAAACAGGAGTAATCTGTATCAATGGGACTTACTTTTCTACATAATGATGGCGGAGTTTGTTATGTTTTTATCCTCTTGTAGTTATTACGTAAAATACAAAACGAAAGTTCTTCCATTTTGAAATCTGTTGAAGTATGTTCCAAATTTGCCTGTGTCGTTTATGATCGTATGTTGTGTTGAATGGATTAAAATTATGAGACGGCTATTCGCTAAATTTCAATCATTTAAACTAAACGTAGCTCCTGCAGCTATACCTTTGCGGTTCATGCTATGCATCTTTATTATGTCAATGTTCGTCGGAGATGACTCGATAAATAGTTGGTTGCATCATGACTGCGAGATGATAATCTAATGTTAAACTTTTTTCGATCCCTTTTGCTACCTACTCACGCGTGCCCTTATATTACTGGCATGTGTCATTACTTTTAGTAGCTCATGCAGACATCCATGTCACCATTTTTGTTCGTATCCATTCTTCAGTAATAACACTTTCCTTTTCATTTTGTTGGGATGACTGCCGTTCTCCCTCCCATCCCCCTTCTGTCTGGGTGCCTATGAGCGTATGTGTGTGTGTGTGTGTGTGTGTGTGTGTGTGTGTTTGTGAGTGTGTGTGTGTGTGTGTGTGTGTGTGTGTGTGTGTGCGCGTGTGTGTGTGTGTGCGTGTGTGTGTGTGTGTGTGCGTGTGTGCGTGTGTGTGTGTGTATGTCTGTGTGTGTCTGTGTGTGTGCGTGTGTGTCTATGTGTGTGTGTGTGTGTGTGTGTGTGTGTGTCTGTGTGTGTCTGTGTGTGTGTGCGTGTGTGTGTGTGTGTGTGTGTGTGTGTGCGTGTGTGTCTGAGACTGTGTGTGTGTGTGTGTGTGTGTGTGAGTGTGTGTGTGTGTGTGTGTGTCTGTGTGTGCGTGTGTGTCTGTGTGTGTCTGTGTGTGTGCCTTTGTGTCTGTCTGATTGTCTGTGTGTCTGTCTGTGTGTCCGTCCGTCCGTCCGTCCGTCCGTCCGTCCGTCCGTCCGTCCGTTCGTTCGTCCCTCTCTCTCACGCTCTCTCTCTCTCTCTCTCTCTCTCTCTTCCCTCCGAGGTATCTGGATGACCTGTTCCATTCTCCCAAATCTAGCTGCCTACCATTTCGTGACACCTTCAGTCTACGACAAGCTAGAGTAGAGTGGATATTTACCAAGGCAGTCTTACATCGTTCAGTTGTTTTGATGGGGACTCACTCCCGTTGCTCCTCAGGAGTGGTGCTTCTTCGAAGTCCTTTATAACTTGCGCACGTGATTATCTCTTCAAGTGATTTCATTACTGTGCCCTCCGTACAGTGTAGCCTCGACATATGATACACTATCATCTTTTCTTATAGAATTCATTGGGCAAACAGTTTTCAAAGGCATTCTCTAAAATCATGCTTATGTCATTGTTTTGACTTGTTGGCAATATGTTATTACCAATTACTGCACATTATTATGCGCTACTTAACATTTATTTGTTGCCGTTGTTGTGTTGAACTAACCAGCGTTGTTTACTCTTTACGAGCATAAACAGTTTGTAAAGTAGGCAGGAATGCCTATTATTTCACTCTTCATCATAAAGAATCTCTCTCTCTCTCTCTCTCTCTCTGGCCCCTAGGCTAATTTTCTCTGGCTGCCACTTCTCATGACTGCATCCCTGGGAGGATAGGGACGAGATGAGGTCAAGAGAGCAGGTCCGGACCGAGGTCGAGAGATGTATGAACACAGCACTAGCTTCCTTCTCGTATCTCCCTTCTCTACGCACTCCCCACGCCCACCCTCCCTTCCTCCTCCTCACCCCCACCCCTCCTTTTCATTCGCTTTCCTCTACCTCCTTTCCTCCCCTCCTGGAGGTGGTGCGGGCAAAACATCATCTCTAATGTTTGATAACAGCGTACTTCGATTCATCTTGTTACTCTATTACGCGTCAACACGAACAAGCGTAGCTGGAGGAAATGCGATTAGGCCAGACAAACACAGTTTGGCCATTTCCTCTGGACAGCCAGCCAGCCTGGCGGCCGCTCTCTCTCTCTCTCTCTCTCTCTCTCTCTCTCTCTCTCTCTCTCTCTCTCTCTCTCTCTCTCTCTCTCTCTCTCTCTCTCGCTCACCCCTCCAGTCTGCCCCGACTGCTGCAGCTGAGCAGCCACCCTCTAGAGACTATCCCTTTCTGTACAGTCCCCCCCCCCTATTCCATCTTTCTTCCCCAAAAGTTATGCCCGCCCCCCCTCCCCTTCCCCACTTCTCCTAATTCTTACTTCATATTAAACCCTCTCCCTTCCCACTCCATTGCTTCTTCCCATCCCAACTCTCCACCCCCTCCTCTACCCCAACCACCCCTCTCCCCTTCCTAACATCACATCCCTTAGTTTTCCCTTATCTCCACATCCCAATGCATCTCCCATGCCATCCCCGCCTCCCTCCTGAACTCCTTAACCATCCCCTTATCTCCCCACCCGCGATCCCCAACCCCAGAGAACAGGACTTCCCCACAGTAACTGCGCGTTTTTTTCTGGCCCGCTCTCCCAGTCTTCGTGGATTCAGGGTGCGTGGAGTTCAATACAAGAAGCAGTACTTCAAAGAAATGCTGCTTCTATCTACAACATTTGCCTTGATGGGCATCAGACATTTCACGCAACACTTTCTGCCGATGTCGGTCAGACATCTTCACTCTTTTCCCCCTGATCAAGTCAGAGAGAAGTTTCCCACCAAAACGGCCAGACATCGTTAAAATAATTCCTTTCATGTGGTTCAGACAAATACTGAATGATTTCTGCCACGGGCGATCGAGCCCCTTTTATGGAGTTCTTTCTGAGGAAGGAAAAATTGTATTGGAAATTTCCATCCAATGCTGGTCGGACGAACACTGCAGAGTTAAAGGTTGCTCGAAAAATTCTGTTGATGTTGTCCACGGGTTGGAGTTTTGTTACTGAAAGAATGTTTCTTTAGAAGAACTGGACTTTGAATGAAAATGTGTGTTTTTTTAATTTCCTTCATCTGCAGACTGCATACTATTTGTTTGGATTGCAGTCTTTCCTGTCCACTGTGGGAAGAACCCATAATGCGACAAGTTTTGATGATGGGTTGTGTAAGCTGACAATACGCCAATATGTGAACAGTCAAATTACATAAGATAATGAAAATTCTTATTTCAGTCAGAAACAAGACCGGAAGCATGTTTAGAGCAGTGAAAAAAATGTTACTGTTGGTTGTAGGGGGACACACAAACATTATTTCTCGTATATCTGATACATGGAAGCGCACCAGTAATCTAACAGAGAGTAAATCGTTTGTGATATCATCCTCATTATAATAGTGTGGTCCTTGTGTGCATGTGTGTATGTGTGGGCGCATACGGGTATGCATACCTGCGTGCGCGCACGCGCACATGTGGTGGAGAAATGCAAGTATGCGTTTGTGTGTGCGCATCAGTGCATGTATGAATGTGTGTATGCGTATGTACATATGCATGCTGGTGTGCGAGCGCGCGCACTTGTGTGCATGCGTTATTGCATGCGTAAGTAGGCGAGTGTTATTTCACATTCTTAGTCATTTAAAAATATTAATGCGTGCATCGCTGTTGACGACAAAATTCATACTTTGACATTATCAATACTGTCAATCAAAAGACGCCAGTTGTCAGCGCATTCTGGTGTGTAAATACATATGGTAAATTCATAACACAAATCCTTAAATATTAATACATCACTTACGAAGCTAGAAATCAAGATGGGGATACACGTATTTCACAGAAGACAATATGAATGAATATTTCTCTTAGGTTTTAAAGGTATACCTTTGCGATTGAATGCACTTTTTCCAAGTGGAAGTCTTCCTGATTTCACAATGTGGTGCAAAATTTTGTTCCCAATACTTTAATGTATCCGAGAAAGCAAAAAATTCATTTTCAGATTTGATTCCTCCCCCCCCCCCCCCCCCCCCCCCCCCCCTCCTTTGCAATGACATGAAAATAATACGCAGGTTTTTCCCACACACTCACACACATACACACGCGCTCTCGCGCGGGCGCGCGCACGCACACACGCACGCATACACACGCACACAGCATTGTTATGGCAAAATAAACAATTTCAAACTAAACATATTTATTTAAACCTGACCGTTTTCATTTATTTAATAAACAGACTGTTATTGTGCGATGCGATGAGCAGACTGCAGTTTGGGAAGGGACACGGCAGAGGAAAAGACGCCGACAGACAGTCCACACGGACCACAGCAGACCACGGCTCACAGGTTGCCAGGCTTTGAGTAGCTGCTTTCCGCAAGTGATATTTTTGGCAGACAGTAACAACGTTAGCACTAACGCGATTACTGCTGGAAGCAGAACAACAACAAAGGCGTCAGCACCCCGCCTTGTCTACGGTCTCTGTCACGTGGTCAGGATGCGCCGGTTTTCGCGAGAAAAATGTTCCCAGTTTCACGTAATTCTATCGTCCTGGAAATGGGATTCTGTGATTATCGTTGTGACTTGCGTACATTTTTGCACACAGACAAGCACGGGCACGCACGCGTGCACGCAGACACACGCGCACACACAGAGATATACACAAATGTGCACGTACGCACACACGCAAACCCACAAACAGGCACGCACGCGCAAGCACGCACGACACACACACACACACACACACACACACACGTTCGCACACACATACACACAGTCACATTTTCAGCAAGAACATTCTCAAAACGGTACCAAACAGTGCACACTATTGAAGCATCACACCACTATGTAGATAATTGTAGGGAAAATATTTTAGAAATATTGGCATGCATAAACTGTGTTAAAGAATGCTCGACAAATACAAACAATGTAAAAGTATTCTTGTCAATACAAATCTGCTCAGGTGGAGTGACCATTACTGCAAATACAATTGAGTGGATATGTGTGTTCAAAAATAATAAACGGACTACTTCGAGCGGAAATTCATTTGCACTGTTCCGTGAATTGGTAGAAATTAACGAAGGGCTGACTGAGCAATTATTATTGACATGAAAAATGGTCCGACTTATAGGTACCAGACAGTTCAGCATGAGAAATCGGTGGCTTGTTAATGAGAAAAATAGATGAATGAAAAAGAGTCGTTGGCGTGGGGGTGGGGGTGGGGGGAGAGAAGGAAAAAAACAAATGAACGACATACAAGTGGATAGTTTGGAAAAGAACGCAAGGAAAAAACCACAGGAAATTCCTACGATGAGAGAGAGAGAGAGAGAGAGAGAGAGAGAGAGAGAGAGAGAGAGAGAGAGAGAGAGAGAGAGCAAGAAACGATGCGAAACGAAATACATAAACAAAGCTTTATCATTCTTCAACAGAGTAAGCCAACTAATTCACCTCGACCGAAGGGGATCTCACGGAAATATGTCGACCAAAGAAATTGTCACGAAATGTAAGTGGTGAATTCCAGTGAAACTCTGTTGTAAAGTTTGAGTTGAGGCTTTTTCGTTTTGTTTTGTTTTGTTTTTATTTTCTTTCCTTTTTTTAGTGGCGTGACTGGTGGGTTTTGAATCGAGGTGGCTTTTTGTATTTGTACGAGAACGAAAACCTGACAGGAAGGCAGGCCACCAGTCTACCATTGCACCTATCTTCTCCTCCGTCTCCTCTGCATTACAGTGTCCCGCAGGGTTCGATGCTGGGGCCTGCTCTCTTTGTACAGTACACTACTCCTCTGTCCACTGTCATCCAGCAACATGCAGTCAACCATTATCTTTTCTCAGACGACACACAACTTGAACAAGCATGCAAGCCCACAGAAAGCCAAGAACTGGTGCATACTCTTGAGAAGTGTTCTTCTGATATTAAAGCCTGGATGTCTACAAACAAGTTAAAGTTGAATGATGAAAAAACTGAAGCCCTTCTTTTCTCTGGATCTGCTGCTGTGAATCCTACTCCTCCTTCTACTATCACAATAGGTTCTACAGAAATCACTTTCTCCGACAGTGCCAGAAACCTTGGTTTCATCATGGACTCTCACCTCTCAATGAAGCAACACATCGCCAAAGTCTGCCAAACCTGCTACTACGAGATCAGAAGAATAGGTTCCATCAGAAAGTTTCTTACAGTAGAAGCTACAAAAACCCTGGTAACGTCCTGTATTCTGTCTAGAATAGATTATTGCAACTCTCTTCTGATAGGCTGTCCTGACACTACTCTCCAACCTCTGCAGAAAGTCCAGCACTGTGCCGCCCGCCTCATTTACAGAGTGCGTCACAGACAACCTTGCACTCCTCTCATGATAAATCTCCACTGGTTGCCTGTTCCTGACCGCATCGACTACAAAGCTGCACTCTTCTGCTACTACTTCTTCACTGAATCTGCTCCCGCCTACTTTTCTCAACTTATTTTTCGTTACATTCCTGCTCGCACACTCCGTTCTTCTGCTGACACCCGACTCCTCATCCCAGGTGACTACAATCGCAAATCTCATGGCTTCCGCTCTTTCTCATTCTACGGCCCTCATCTTTGGAATTCACTGCCTCACCATGTCAGACACTCCGATTCTATCACCTCCTTCAAGTCTAATCTTAAAACACATCTTTTCCAGCAATATTTGAAACGAGTTAGTTAGAATAACATGTTCCAACTCCTCCCCCCCACCCCACCCCCCACCCCCCACCCCCACCCCTCGTCCTCGCCCTGCCTTCTTGACATTTGATTTGGACATTTGTGTACATACTTGTATATTTTTGCTTCACTGCTTATTTGTAATTTGCGTAATGATGGGTCGTATGTTTTCTTCTATAAGTATGGTTGACTATATGTATGTACAGAGCATGTGTATGCAAATGTGTATGGTACGGTCTTTTTTGTAGTATCTGTTGTCACATGCGCTTAGAACCACTAGATAAGGCGCATTATAAATACAATAAATTATTATTATTATTATTATTATTATTATTATTATTATTATTATTATTATTATTATTATTATTATTATTATTATTATTATTATTATTATTATTAATATCAAACAACGCAGAAAGTTTCTGCTCAGCAATACGCACGTATTTATGCGTCGTGCTTGTGTGTGTGTGTAAGTGTGTGTGTGTGTATGTAAGTGTGTGTGTAAGTGTGTGTGTGTGTGTGTGCTTTTGTACGAGGAAGTTTGTGTGGCGAACAAACGCGGATGTCCTTGTACTTGTTAATGTATGCATGGCTGCGAGTTTGTGTGTGTGCGTGCGTGCGGGCGTGTGTGTGTGCGTGTGTGTATGTGTGTGTGTGTACAAGCATGTGTTTATATGATTATGCTCACGCGCTCTTGTATTTATGCATGTGTGTATTAGCGTGCGTGATACTTCAAAAATAGATCAAATGAGATGAAAATAATTTTCTCTGTTTCTCTCTCGATCCAGCAAAATGAAAAACCAGCAGACACCAAATTATCAATGCATGCATACACGGATCCGTTACAGAGTTCTCGTTTGACGGCGTTTTCCTATCAGTCTGTCTTTCTAGTTCACTAGAGACTTCGCCTACCGGCGAAAGTGTGACTCGGGTTCACATAATGATCAGTCTGTATTGCCTTCTTCGCAACTATCATAATTTAGGGTAAGCGCGCGTGAAGGCTATTCGTCTATATGTATCAAGCTTCTGATGTTTCCAGCCTCCAACAATCTTATACATACATCCACCACTCTTCACTGGAGGTTGCTGCTTCTGAAACATCTATCTCCAGATCGGTCTGCATGGGTAATCTCTAAAGTATTCATCCAGACGAGAAACTTTTGAAATGGAATCAACATCCGTTTGTGATCCCCATTTCATCCGTCTGTGGCAAAATGTAGGGGCAAAATGATTGGTCTCAATCGCATATAGCGCATTGCAACTCGCAATTTCTTTTTTTTTTGGGGGGGTTAATATCTTAAAGTAATTGTCCGCCGAGCTATGTTCTCAGACAAATACTGTTAAAGCTGCACATTAAAAAGTACTTTAGTTTCTCACGAAGAGTCAGCTTCTTCAGAGCTCTACAACTTAAAAATTACCGGTGGTGGTGGTGGAAATATCATTTTGTTTATTTCCCCTTAGCTATCACTGAATCAAAACATTTCCAGGGTATTCGCGGAAACTAGGACATCTCAAAGTCGGCACACGATCAAACTCTATTAGTGCTTCTTGCAGTTCAAAAGCAGTAAATGTAGAGAGTGAGTTGTAATGGTAGAGTCGACGCTCATGTAAGACTCCAGTACATGCCTATGTATGCATAATATTTCATGTTTGCTTAATATTGAAATGACATGCACTTGCAAGGTAAATAAGTGAAATGTCTAAACATGAAAAAGAGAAATGCAACAACATTAGGAAATAATATGAAAAATATGTCGTTGATAATTAGGAAAATGTATTTAGCCATATGAGAGAATTTATTGTTATGAAATGAGATTTATACGCAACCGCAGCGGCCACAGAATCAGAGCGAAACGCGTTTTTATAACTGCGTGAACTCGCGTGCGCAGCATGTAAACGCGCAGGCACACATACGCGCATGCACTTATAAACGTGCTCACATCACTGTACTTACACGTACTAGTGTATAACTATAAACACACAAACACGCATACACTTACATGTAGGATGCGTAACCGAGCGCGCGCGCGCACACACGCACACATACATACACACACGCACGCGCGCACACACATGCACACAGAGCACATACTTCAAAGACAAAACAACGTTGTCGACAGAGGACACATGAGATTAGCGTTTGATCTGCAACAAGCATTGTATTCATTGTCCTCACTTCATAAATCTATCCACACACCCCACTTCTAACGTGCACTCCTTCTGTCTGTCGGCAGATACGTTCATTGCTGGGAATTGCAGAACTCAGACGATATGGGAGACCAGTTACTGGCAACTGGCCCGGACCTGTGTAGATAGTGTTGTGAAACAAACTGAAACCTTCCAAAATCGAGTGTGAGTGCATCTTTATATTCACGTGTACTCTCTCTCTCTCTCTCTCTCTCTCTCTCTCTCTCTCTCTCTCTCTCTCTCTCTCTCTCTCTCTCTCTCTCTCTCTCTCTCTCTCTCTCTCTCTCTCTCTCTCTCTCTCTCTCTCTCTCTCTCTCCTTCCTTCCATCCTTTCGCTTCACCCTTCATCCTCCTCCTGTGAGTTTGTAAGTGAGTGAGTCATCGAGTAACGAGTAAATTGGCAAGTAAATGTCTATGGGCATAAGCGTGCGTAAGCGTTGGCGTGAACGTACATGTACGTGCATGAGCGCAAAAATGCATTCCTTAGCGCGTTGTTTTCATTCGTTTGGTCTTGTTTGATTTACGTTCCACAGTAAATTCCTGTGGGCATTTTACAAAACAACTTGTGTTAAAAAGGTAATGTATGTACAGCAATATGACTATTATTGGACGAGAGGCAACGAGGTTAATAAACAAACTGCAACAGCTGCATAGTTCTATGGGAGTATGTGATAATGCAGCGGTCTCGCAGAAAGATGGTATGGCAAAGGAGCGAGAAGCAGGTACCAGACGACACAAAATTTTACGGCAAACGTTGAGAGAGAGAGAGACAGAGAGAGAGAAACAGAGAGAGAGAGAGAGAGAGAGAGAGAGAGAGAGAGAGAGAGAGAGAGAGGGGGAGAGAGAGAGAGAGAGAGAGAGAGAGAGAGAGAGAGAGAGAGAGAGAGAGAGAGAGAGAGAGAGAGAGAGAGAGAGAGAGAGAGAGAGAGAGGGGGGGGGAGAGATTTTATAATGTGAATGAATTAGGCAAATTATATGTCTCTTTTCAATTCAGGACGTGATTAAACACAAACAAAATTTACATCATATGATTTGACTGGTAAGCGAAACAGAAATATAAAAATCAAATGACGGAGAAGGATTGAACGAACATCATTTCATTAGGCAAGTAATACTCTTTTCTTCTATTTAGCACTTGATGAAAAATAAACACAACTTAACATCATTGAGAAAAGAAACAGGAAAAAATCATCACAACAATGAAATGAATGAAAGAAAGAGAGAGAGAGAGAGAGAGAGAGAGAGAGAGAGAGAGAGAGAGAAACAGAGAGAGACAGAGACAGAGACAGACAGAAACAGAAACAGAGACAGAAACAGACAGAGAGATATGGACACGGGGTGTGGGGAGAGTGAGAGAGAAGCGAGAGGGAATGTGAATGCAAGGATGAATATGAATAAGCAATTACTCTCGCTGAATAGAAAATCCATCTCCATATTAATTACCAGTTTATTGACGGGATGTCTCCCCCTGCAGGCGTAGCGACGACAGTGAGAAATTTCTTGGATAAATCATTCAAGTTTAAAACGGGTATAAACGGCTGGTTTTTTTTAATGCCTAATACATTTTGTATTTGTGCAGGAACTGAAATTCAAGAAAGTGTACTCCCATTTTTGAAAAGTCACAAAATGGAAGTTCACTTTTAGTAATTAGTACGCAGCCTCTGGAATGATATCTGCCTTTTCTTTATTCACGTCAACGAGTCAGGGGCGGGTTTCAAAATAGGTAGTCGATCTTGGTCGCAAGATCTTGCTTCGCAGTAAGAGCTAGCTAAAAAAGAAACTACCCCAGCGGCGAGCGAAGATCCAAGATGGCGACGACCGAGACTAGGGTTTATGTTTTGTAACGCTTCGACACTGAAAATATTCGATAATTCGTTCTCCGCTGACTCATGTGTGCCTTAATTTGTCACCTCGCTGCAATCTCAGCTGGACAATTGAAGTAGATTACGATTTTTTTCTTTATTGTGTGCACGATGTGTGGTTGACGGTGAGAAATCCTGCATTAAGTTCGAATTGAAAATTCTCTCGCAAAGAGACGTAACTCTACATTCTGACCTCCCTTTGCGTAAAGGAAAATCGCTAGTGCGCGGTAGTGTACATAGGGTCTTTGACTGCACTAGGCTCAGGAGTCACTTATCAGGGCATAGGTAGTGGTAATAAAAATGTTCAATTTACACAATAACCTCAAACCTTACCGTAAACCAAGAAAGTTAAAGTTAACCGAAGACTCGTCCAAAAACGTCACTCCTAGTGACACGATGCTCATGCTGTCCGCCATCTTGAATCTCACTAGCTAGGCACCGCTCAAACTGCCTCGCTCAATCTACCCTCGTCTACGATTGGCTCGCGAGCAAGCAAAGAATGAAACTGCCCAATTGGCGAGATCTGCGTAGATCTACCGAGATCTTTGCATTTTGAAACCCGCCCCAGGAAACTACAATGAAGTAAGTGCCATTTTCGGGAAAGAGGGTGGTGGGCAGGGGATGGGGGGGGGGGGGGGGGGGGGTGGGGGGTTGGGGGGGGGGGGCGTGGGGGGGGGGGAGTGAGAGGAGGAGGAGTGGATTAGGGGTGTGGGAGTGACGGACGTTCCTGAACGCTTGGCTCTCATCACAGGGTACATGATTATACAAGATCTCTACGGAAACAATCCAATTTTCGTCTTTGCCAACTATTTCACCACTCTGCACCAGACGACATCACTGCGCATGCCTGGGCAGTTGTCATCACTTCCGGGCCGTGAAACAGCAAAACAGCAGAAGCAGACTGTGGCGCCCTCTAGTGCTATGGGCCGTGGTCGAGGGCACACGGGTCACACATTACTGCTACTTGTGAAAGATGTGTTTAACTTGAGACACATGGTTTGCTGCGTGTACGACTGTCCCTCCACGACTGTATGCAAGAGAACTGTTAGTGAGACTAGTTCATAAACGCACGGACGTAGGCACGCACACTTACACACACACGCACGCGCACGCACGCACGCACGCACACACATATTTACACGCGCGCGCGCGCGCACACATATTCACACACAGAGACATACATCCACACACACAACACATACACACACACACACACACACACACACACACACACACACACACACACACACACACACACACACACACACACACACACACCGCTCCACCTGCAGTACTCTAATCATTATGTGTCAGTGGTTCGTGGCAATGATAGTATATAGTAGTAGGAAGAGGAGGAGATTTTTGTGGGGGTGGCGGTGTGCCCAGTGCTAAAGGCAGCATTAATGGTAGGGGTGAAGGTGTCGGCAGTTGTGCAGGTGATGGTAGTAGTAGTTACGGTGGTGGTGTTGGTTTAAGTGACAGTATTGTGTTGGTACTGTTGGTGCAATTAGAATAATGATGGTGACGGTAAAGGTGGTGATGAAGGTGAAAGCGGTTGTGCAGGTGGTAGTGATGGTCTTGGTGTTGATGTGATGGTGGCACTACTGTTGTAATGATAATGATGATGGTGCTGA
>JAWQFJ010013866.1:0-14998 GCA_034096865.1 Theodoxus fluviatilis | reverse complement strand
TGTGTATCTTTTGCAAGCAGTGAGTGCGTATCTGCCTGACTGGAACTAACCCTGGGCAACTTCATTGCGTTTGCAAATGGACGGTGAGACCAAAAACCTCATTCGCCGCCTCGACCGAAACATCGCTATCATGTGGACATTTCAAATATGAAGTGAGAATCAAAACTGGCTAACACACCCCTCTTTGTCTTCCTGACTTCCCCGAAGCAACAGCCTGCCGGCTGAAGGTACGCATAGCCCCACCGCGTCTCCCTACGCGATTCGTACACGGCGAGTAACGGGAAATGGAGGCCTGGCTTGTTTTTACTCTGACCAGCACCAGCGATGCCGTGGTCAATGGCCCGACATGGCTATCAAAGGCTGACCTCATCATCCATCCATTCATATATTCTTTCCTCAATTTGTTCATTTATCAATTCATTCATTTATTCATGTTTAAGGAAGAAGCCAAGAAACTTCATTACACAGAGCCTTTTCCACGATGACGGCTTCACAGTGCTTCCTCCCTCTCCTGACGTGGGGAGCATTCGAGATACAGCTTCAACTACTGCATCCACCCTGAAGATATAACTTGCATTGTTTCTGAAGGGAGGACGGTGAAGTCAAGTGTTTAGATGGACGGATAAGTGACTATGAGCACGGTTGCATTGAGACAGGCGAATGCTCCAAAGCAGCCACACCTCCCTGTCGCCTTCTTCAATGACGAGCAGAAGAGGAACCCGTTTTAGATTCAGATTGCTGCGTAGGGACTGAGGGAAAAAAAGTGCCACACCGCAGTCTCTTAGGCTAGAAATACAAAAGGTTATATCTGATCCGAAAAGAGGAGCTTCTAAACACCGAAAGAAGATCTCCCAGCAGAGGAACGAAAAAAAGAAATAAAATAAGTCGGGATCACGAAATATCAGCCATGCCCCCATTCTAAAGATGCCGCAAATAAGAAAGTGTGAATGTTTCCTTTGTGCCTATGTTTTACAGCAGGAAGTAGTTTTAAAGAGGAGCACCATTTGAGACGACGAAGAAGGAAGGCGAGAATCCGGGGGAAATCTAAAAGCCCCCAGCCCCAGGGAGAGGGGGGTGGGTGGTGGAGATCATCCTTGTCCTGGCTTCTTCTCGTGCGAGAAACAGAGCGACACCTGCGCCAACTCACGAGAGACAACAGGAATCGTCTCCTTTTGGAATGAACAATTTGGTGACTGCGTCAGAGATTGGCCTACATTTCTGACAATGTCATGCGTTCCCCCACATCACGTAACGAGTAGCATCGTGTCCTCGGTCCATTTTGATCATGCAGCATATCTAAACAAAATGTCATGCTCTGGAACCCTTTATCTCCCGACATGAGAAAGTCGATTCTTCACATTTTCAAAGAACGTCAAGCAGACATTACAGAAAAATAAAGCGGAATGTAAGGCGGGAACGGCCACTGCGGTGGTTCAAGGGTTCAGACGGTGAAAATGGTTTTCAAAGCTGATGACACCGTGAAAGGTTGTACTCAAATGAATCGTGCATGCCGGGGAATCAACAAATATGAATAGAAAAAACCCTGAGAGCACAGTCAAATTAACATATTTGCGGTCATTGTCATAAACACCTATCAACGTACCACTCTCCTTGAAATCCATATTTGAAATACATTTTTTAAGCTGTAGTTCGACTTTCAAAATGGTCACATATGCATTTCTTTAAAGACCTCAAAATCAACGAGGAGGACCTCTCCTCACTAAAATGCGCTGTCCCGATATCGCTTGAAGAACAATACAACTCACTCTGTGTTGCCAAGTCGCATACGAAAGATGATGCGCGACATCATCCAAGAATGATACATTGGGTACACAACAAGATGGATGTGAGTGTGTGAGCGTGTGGGTGAGCGTGTGTGAGCGTGTGGGTGAGCGTGTGTGTGTGTGTGTGTGTTTGTGCGTGCGTATGTGTGTGTGTGTGTGTGTGTGTGTGTGTGTGTGTGTGTGTGTGTGTGTGTGGTTGGTCTGTATGCGTGTGTGGGTGTGAATGGGGTATCGGTTTCACAAAAGTGACGGTGAACAGTTGAGGCCGAGCGGTTAGAGCGTTGACCTGCAGTCGCTTGCGGCAGATGGTCCACAATGCCCGTCCTACAGAGGAGTGAAGCCGGTCACAGGCTGCTAAACAGCGGCGACCGGGGGTGAAACTCCTAAAAAATAATTTCATTAAAAGAAGGACAGAAATAAATTAATATATGTATAAACAGGAAACTGAATGTGGCATGACCAACCAGGCACTACTCAGCAACATCCATGCGACCCATCACTCTTCATTTCCGTCTTAGCATCGAATCCACATAGAAGGAAGAGCATCTCTGCAGAGAGCTACGTCGGCAAATCAACTTGGGTGCGCTTTTTGTGGAGCTGAGAACCAGGAATGGTTTCGGCCCCTCTCGGCTGACACCCATGTCCGTGGGGCCGTCGGGGCGGACTCCAGTAGCTGAGACATGGGCGACCCAAGCTGTGCCACCGGGGAGTAGCAGTGTATGAGGCACAGTTCACGGCCAGCTGGGCATTGGCTCCCGCGCCAAATCCATATGGATGCCGCGTAAGAAGCCTGCTTGCCAGAAAGGACGGTGAGTGAGCGCTAGGTGTGGGTTTCTCTGTTTAATCAATTGACGAAGGTAGAGATATTGCACAGAGGTAGAGAATTGGGTACGGCGAAGACTTTATTGCTGAGCGTGCGATTCTCCAAGGTGGTTTGAATGCAGTCAGAAGGCAGGGACCTGATCCTGTCCCAGTCAACTCCAACACCTTCTCAGCTGCCTTGAGACAGGTTTCCACGGACTGTGATATGCCAGCAAAGGCAATCGAAAAGGCATTACCGGTTTGGTTGGTTGATTGGTTGGTTTGTGTGTTTTTTGCTGGGGCCTTCAAAATAATAAAGTGACCGTTGTAATCATATAGGAGTCAGTATCAAAATTGGCTCCAAAAAGCAGGCCGTGTTTGGTTATGGGAAAGGATTCACTACAAGAACTGGCTGCCTGGAAGTTGCGCATGATTACAGCGACCTCTTTCCAAAACCGGAAACACCTCTCCGATTCCCTCTGAGCAACGTATCACAGTCCTGGGCCACCCGCCTGCGGTGCAGCTGATGAGGAGAGCATAGAGCAGCTTAACATGCAATCAAGCCCTTGTAAATCCGTTGTGTTGTATCACCACGTGTGCTCAGACTCTCACATGGGCCCAGTTGTTTCTATCCATTACGCTTTATCGCCTAATACAAAAATCCAAACAAACCACAAATGCCATGTCAGAGTGTGGATAAATGCAGATGATCAATCAAAGTGTAATCATGCCATGAATTAACACTCTGACATGGCATTTTGGAGCAAATTTTGATACTGACTCTCACCTACGTGCCCATTTGTACGAGATCGCAGGGGTTGGGGGTGGGGTGTAGAAGGGGAGGGGGGGGGGGGGGCGAGTTAGGTGAGAAGGAAGGAAGGGAAAGGATAAAGGTCCCCACCCCCCAGTCCCCCACCGGGTGGGTGGGAGTGCTCGCAGCTGAGTTGTAGAGTGTATGAGGACAACAAAGCATGCCACTTCCATATTCTCTCTTCAGGGATTTGCAGCCATCGCTAGCGCGCTCTTCCTCCTCATGTAGAGGCTGTCTGGTCCCACCCAGGTCTCAAAGAAGGAAGTCTCCGACAGACACACAGGGTGATTTTCGCTTCTCATCTGCTGCCTGTCTGAACCTGTGTCCAATGGTTGTTGCATGTACGCAGCGTGAGCTTGGAAAAGGAAGGACCACAACAAGTCCCATTCTCCATTACATTGAACAGCTGCTTTACCGCTACTGGAAATAGTCAGTGCACTTGTGGGCACTTTGCACACGCGCTCATTGGTTTTCGTGTGAGTGTATGTGCATGTGTGTGCGCATGTGTGTGCGCATGTGTGTGTGCATGTGTGCGTGCATGTGTGTGTGCATGTGTGTGTATGCGTGTATGTTTATGTGTGTGTGTGTGTGTGTGTTTGTGTTCATATGTGTATGCCTGTGAGTGTGTGTGTGTGTGTGTGTGTGTGTGTGTGTGTGCGTGTTTGTGTGTGTATGTTTGTGTGTGATTTTTTGTATGCGTTTGTGTTTGTGCGTGCGCGCGTGCGTGTCTGTGTGTTTGAGTGTGTGTGTGTTTGTTTGTGTGTGTGTGTTATGGTCAGCCTTAATTCCATTTTCTATGTTGTTTAAAACGCTTGCTATGTCGATGTTTTGGCGGGAACAAGCTGAGCTTTGCACTCTGAGACCGGTTTGACCAGCTGTTGGTTGGAGGTGGTGGTGCATGCGCTGTGAGTAACTCTTGAGTCGAAAACGCTGGAATTATGTAATTCAGTTGGCTCTGAAAATATCGTCATGAGCAGACTATGCCGAGCAGCTCCGTGTCAGACGAGGAGTCTACACGTTAAAGAAATTCTTCAATTCCTCCCCCGACCATCTGAAAGGTTGTATTAAGAAGAATTGTGTCCTCTACGAATGCAGGTCCAGCTTTGCCGGATAATGACGCCGTCTCGCCACATGGAAGTTTCGTTGTGTGGTTCTGAACGCTCGCTGAAGCGTTCAAACCTGTGTCCGCACGGGTACATGCGTGTGTGAGTGAACTCACAAGTGTCTATGGCCTTTTGATCCTCTCTTTTCGAGGTCTAGTCTTGAGAGAGAGAGTGTGTAGTTGTGAATGCCCTGTTTTGAGTGGACATTGTATTTGGGCAGAAGTTTTTCGTCGTTGGAAAGTTCGAGAAGCGTCATCACCTATCAGCGTGAACTTGTGAGTAACTTTGGGTCAACTTTGGTTTTGGGTCAGTGAAATTAATCCTCTACCTTCTCAGTCAGAGAGTAGACCGATAGAATTGATTGACATTTTCGTTCATATTGCCTTGAATTTGATTTCACTCATGATTAAGTCCGATTAAAGAAAATCTTTGATGAATAATGTGTCACGTCATGCGAGCGTGAGACGAGTGAGAGTGAAATAATTATCCCCCCTCCCCTAGTGATACCTCTAGACACTCAAACAGAAAGAATTTGAGAATTGTGTGTGTGTGTGTGTGTGTGTGTGTGTGTGTGTGTGTGAGAGTGGAGAGAGGTGATAGTGTGTGGGTGTGCGTGTGTCTGTTGGTGTGTTTGTGTGTTTGTATGTGTGCGTGTGTGTGCGTGCATGCGTATGCGTATGAATGCAAGTCGTTTGCATATTATGTGTGTGGTTGCGTGTGCATGGGTATACATATGTGCATGCATGAGTGTGCATGTGCGTGCATGAATGTATGCATGTGTTTTGTGTGTGTTTTTATGTCTGTGTGTGTGTTTGCGTATGTGTGTGTACGTGTGTGTGTGTGTGTGTGAGTATGCGTGTGCATGCGTGAATGTGTGCTGCAGCCTGCCTGGGCCTATCTGGCGTGCCGGCGTAAATATGGGTGTTTGTATTACTGTCCTTCTGCCACTGCATAAGCAATCAATGGCTTGCAGCTTTCATTGTCGGTCAGTGTCCTCTCCAACTTTCCTTTACTTTCCGCCATGGAACTTATTAACACGGCGGCCATGTTAATTTCAAAGTGGGGCCAGCAGATTATTTGCTTTCAGCTCCACTCGTAATCCTCATGGCTTCTGCATCGTCGTCTGGGAATTAGTCGCTAATGCCTTCTTTCTCGCTTGAAGACGGAGCAACAGTGCTGATTGGGCACTGTTTACGAAGTGTTGTTCCGTAGTGACCTCATGTCACGTGTAACCGCTTTCAGCAGTAACACCGTTCACTGAATTACACGTAAAATAATATTAAAAGTGTGTGATTGAGGAAAGTTAGACACAGTTTCTAGCATGACATTGACTGCATTTACCGCAGAAGACAGGTCTTTCGATCGTTGTACGAAAGCAATCAGCTGCGGAGAGCAGCTGATAAAGTCAATGCGGATTCATCGGTTATCAAGATTTGAGGTAGATCTTTCAGTGGCTTTTTGCAACAACCGACTATCGTATCGCCTATCTTACCTGGTCACATAACTGCTACTGTATGGCAATTTTACCTTTTGCAGTTGGATGTGTAAGATTTATCAACCCGAACACATCTCGTCTTCCTACGTGTTTCGTAAGAAGCGAGTAACTAAGGAACACGTGGTTTGATGTGGTCTTATAATAACCGACTATTAATGATTAGTCCTAATCATTGGCCTTGCATAGTCTACAAGGGCCGATAGGTCGTAGAAATTACAGTTATTAATTCATTCATTACTAATTAATTCAACGGGAACTATGTGTCTGTGTCGTGTGTGTGAGAACATACGTTACAATGTTTGCAGTAATGAGCTGATGATGATGAAATTACGATTTTAAAAATAATAAACACATTAAAGATATGCACTCACTATAAAAGCATGTATGCTAAAATAAAATGTACAATTCAAACATTGTAGGCGTGCATCACTGGTCAATTTTCCCATGACGACAGAACCACGTGTTTAAAGCGTCGAACGCGGATATGTGATTCAATGAATACTTGTATGTGGTCATGCTACATCCTGCGTACTCGCCTTGAATTTTGGACCGACATCGCGTCGAATCTTCTGTATCCATGATTTGTGTACACCTTTGTCCTCTGGAATAGAATGAAATGATAAAAACCGATCCGATTCCCACCTGGCATCATTTGTACACGTAGGCACACAGCTGTGATTTATACTGGTAGCCTTTCGTTATGTGCTCGCCACATTCCGAGTTGTCAACATGGCTGCCGTGAATAAGGTCCATTGTAATGTGTATATCACTCTGCAAACCTTTCGTCACACGCTACCACCGCCCTTCAATCGCCAGTCTTTCCATCACTCTCCACCATTGTCCTTCAGTCTCCACAAGTGTCCATCACTCTCCACTAGTGTCCATCATTCTCCGGCATCGTCCATCACTCTCCACCATTGTGCATCACTCTCCACTATTTTCCATCATTCTCCACCATTGTCCATCACTTTCTACCATTTGTCCACCACTCTCCACCATTGTCCGTTATTCCTCATTATTGTCTATCGTTCTCCACCATTGACCATCATTCTCCACCACTGTCCATCACTCTCCACCATTGTCCATCAATCTCCATTATTGTCCATCACTCTTTATCATTGTCCATCACTCTCCACCGTTGTCCATCACTCTCCACCATTGTCCATCATTCTTCATCATTGTCCATTACCCGGTAGTATTTTTCATGCCCCTCCACCATTGTCCATCCCTCTTCACCATCTGTCCATCACGTTTTATCATTTGTCCATTACTTTCCACCATTGTCCATTACTTTCCACCATTGTCCATCACTCTCCTCCATTGTCCATCATGCTCGATCATTGTCCATCAATCTCCATTGTTGTCCATTAATCTCCACCGTTGTCAATCATGCTTCACCATTGTCCATCATTCTCCATCATTGTCCATCAATCTCCACCATTGTCCATCACTCTCCATCATTATCCATCACTCTCCACCATTGTCTATCAATCTTTGTCATTCTCCATCACTTTCCACCATTTTCCATCACTCTTTAGTAGTGTCCATCACTCTCCACTAGTGTCCATCACTCTCCACTAGTGTCCATCACTCTTCACCATTGTCAACCATTCTCCACCATTGTCCATCACTCTCCACAATTGTCCACGAATATACACAATTATCCATTCCTTTTTACCATCTGTCCATCACTTTCCACCGTTGTCCATCAATCACCACTATTGTCCATGACTCTCCACCATTGTCCATCTTTCTCCATCATTGACCATCACTCTCCACCATTGATCTTCAATCTCCACCATTGACCTTTTCTCTCCAGCATTGTCCATCAATCTCCACCATTGTCCATCACTCTCTACCATTGTCTTTTACTCTTTACCATTGTCCATCACTATCCACTGGTGTCCATCAATCTCCACCATTGTCCATCACTCTCTACCATTGTCTTTTACTCTTTACCATTGTCCATCACTATTCACTGGTGTCCATCACTCTCCACCATTGTCCATGAATCTTCATCATTGTCTATGACTATTCACCACTGTCTACCATTTTACATCATTGGCCATCAATATCGACCATTGTCCATCACTTTCCAACATTGTCCGTCACTCTCCACCTTTGTTTATCACTCTCCACCGTTGTCCATCAATCTCCACCATTGTCCATCAATCTCCACCATTGTCCATCACTCTCCACCGTTGTCCATCAATCTCCACCATTGTCCATCACTCTCCACTATTGTCCATCACTCTCCATCATTCTCCATCATTGACCATTAATATCCACCATTGCCCATCACTCTCCACAATTGTCCATCACTCTCCACTGTTGTCCGCCACTCTTCAATCTTTCTATAACTCCTTCCATCACTCTCCACAATCATTCTTCACTCTCTATTGTTGTCCATCACTCTCCACTGGTGTCCGCCACTTTCCAGTCTTTCTATAACTCTTAACTCTTTCCATCACTCTCCACAATCATTCTTCACACTTCACCATTGTCCATCACACTCCAACCCTTTTATCACTTTTCACTGTATAATTCACTCTTAAATTTGTATCACTCTTCACCATTGTATTTCACTCTCCACTCTTTGTATAAGCCTGTAATCTTTCCATCATGATCCAATCTTGTTATCTCTCTCCACTGTTGTTCTTCACTCTCCAATCTTTCTATCCCTCACCACCACTGACCATCATTCTCCAATCATTCTATCACCCTCCGCTCTCTCTATCACTCTCTACCATTGTCCATCCCTGTCCACCCATGTATTTCACTCTCCACCATTATCCACCACGTTTAGCCATTGTACATCACTCTTCACCACTATCCAACGCTCTCCGCCATTGGACAACTTTCCCGCTATTGTACCTCACTCTCCATCATTAGCCACCCCCCTCCACCATTGTCCATCACTCTCCACCATTGTCAATCAATCTCCACAGTATCCACCTTTGTATTCCACTTTCTTGCTATTACGTGAACTGCCAACGTTGTCTGCACTTTCTGTCACTCTCCAGTCTCACACTAATCCTCTCTGTAACACACTACAAGAATACATTCACGTTCTTGCTGCCATCAGTACCCTTAAAGGTTCTCCCCTCACTCTTCCAGAGCTCACGGAGACTCCTTCAATGCCATAAGAACCTCCTCACAGTCTTGATGCTCTGCAACATGCCTCCAGAGCATTTCAAGGGCTGCATTGCATTTCATGAAAACAAACTAGGATTCTCACAGCATTTTTCAGCGATCATAGAGACATTCTCAATACCATCGCATTAGGCGTTGTATTATGTCTGTACTCTCCAATAGTTTACAGACTGCTTCAAGTGTTGTCAAAGATTATATGAGAATCTTCATACTCTCTCAGCATTACTCCAAAGCTGAACCAAGTCTTCGGATTCCATCAGGCACCATTGGACACTCTTGTCTGTGTTTTTCAACAAGCTTCTCGAGCATTTCAAGCCCTGCCAAAAATTGAAATCTTCGAAGATTTTTTTGGTCATTTTCCCAACATTAACCAAAACTCTAAGCATCAGACACACTCTGCACTTTGTCGATGCTTTTCAACATTTTGCCAGAATACTTCAAGCTCAGCGGAGGATTTCATTAAAAGCTGTCAAAGCATAACCTCTGGGGTCCATCTAAATCTCTTCAGCTGTCTTCGAAACTTTAACCATCATTCCCTATGTCTTCCAGATTTCAACAGCTAAGAGACTTTGTCATCGCTCCCTGAGTCTTCCAGATTTCGTCAGCTGTCAACGAGACTCTGTCAGCATTCCCTACGTCCTCCAGATTTCGTCAGCTGTCAACGAGACTCTGTCAGCATTCCCTACGTCCTCCAGATTTGTGCAGCTGTCTGCACTCCGCAAGTCATCTGGAGTAATTCAGCAGTCTACAACACCGTATCAGCACTTCCGAAGTCTTTCAGAGCTCTTAAGCGCTCTCTGAGACTTTACCGGCGTTTTCTAAGACTTATTTGGTGCTCTCGAGGGCTCTTCAAGCGTTATGTTACGATAGACTCCCAAGGCACCCGACAACACTCTTCCAAGTCTCTCCCAAAGCTTTCTGGCCGCTCTGCGAGGCTCTGCCGGCGCCTGCCCTGCCCAGAACCTATCTGGAAACGCAGCAGCAGCGTGCTCACTAGCTGCGAGGGACGAGCATTGGACAGAGGCAGCGCTCTCCAGTTGCTGCCCTGGCGCCGCCCGTCACTCGCCTGCCTGCTCTACTCTTCCCTGCCTCCTCCCCTCGTCCCGCCCTCCTCCGTCCCGCCCTCCTCCGTCCCAGCCTCCTGCCTGCCGCCCCTAGTCTCCTCTCAGACTGTCGTCCCCAGCTGTGGATCCTTGAGAAACGCATATCTCAGCCGCTGCCAGTCGATTTTACATCTTTTTGGCGTTCGCCATTCTCGGGTTCGCTGTTTCCAGCTGGGTGTTTTCGCCACGGGGTTCAGTGTCTCCAACTGTGATTGGGACACGAGTGGTTCGAAATCCTCACCCTACCTGCTTTAGTCGTGGTGTAGTTTGTCTTGAAGTTTCCAGAACGTCGTTTCCAGGTCTGGCGTAGGGGCTGGCTGACAAGTTCTCTGTTGTGGAGGAGGTGCACTTCAACCGAAACAGACACAACAACTTCAAAGGACGAAAATGTGTCACTCGTGAAGTTTCATCATCGTCTCTCTCGTCTGAGAAGAAACTGTGTCGTTTCGTACGTGGACGAGCGAGATCCAGGACTTTCCACAGAGAGAAGACACACGTTGTTCTCACCTGAAAAACATTATCAGTCCTTCGTGTAATTATGCGTGATTTGAACGTGGACACGCACACCTGCTGTAATTCTCTTCCTGCAAAGATTCTGTCCAATCTTTGGACTTCTGAACTGCTTAAGATCAACATAAGTGATGACAAATGACATGATCATCCGTGGCGCTTGAACTCATCATACTTATTTTCGTCCTTCTGTGAACTACCAGTTTGAACTATAAAAAGATCAAAGGGAAAGCCACATCTAATCACGCTGGGAAGGGCGACAGCGTGGCATAAACAGCGACTGTGACATGACTGTGTGCAGAGCAAACTGTCGTCTGTTCATCCAGCACTGAATGGCGAGTGCGAACACGGGACTGCTCCCACCGATCAGGCCAGGCAAGTGGCTGGTGTTTGCATGAACCATTGATCTCTGTAGAGTGTCTGAGGGTGGCAAGATACAAACAGCTCCTTTTGACAGCCTCAAACACTCACGCTCAATAGCCAAAAGAGCCGCGATTTCTGTGCCAATCAATTTAGTCCTTCGCTTCGTCTCATAACGTTTGCCAGCTATTCTTAAACCGCGAAGAAACAGTAAAAACTTTTTTTTATTGGTTCTACTCCCACCACTTTCAAACTTCAAAGCTACATTTCTTCACGCCGGCAGCAATAGTTTTTCTTGAGAAAAGCACAGCAGTGGGCATAATTGTTCACCGCGAGCAATGCAGGTTTTCTAAGCCAAGACGAATTCTGCCTCCAGAGTTTCTGACAGACGGAGAAGAAGCTTGCCCTGAGCAGTCCACTCTGTCTGACGCCTGGCTCTGCAAGCACACTTGGCAAAGGGTGGGTTCTGTAGATCGTCCAGGACCAAGCTGAACCTTGCTGACCAGCGTGGACGGACAGGACCAAGCTGAACCTTGCTGACCAGCGTGGACGGACAGCAATCCTGAGGACAAGACAGCCAAAAGACGTTCTCCGCAACCAAGACCTCCCTTCGTCCTCCTCCAACTCTCTACTGAAGATGGCGGAAGATCTTATAATGAGCGTGAGTTCAAGCAACTCTCTCTCTCTCTCTCTCTCTCTCTCTCTCTCTCTCTCTCTCTCTCTCTCTCTCTCTCTCTCTCTCTCTCTCTCTCTCCCCTTCATTTCTTCCCCCTCCCCCTTCTTTTTTTTGCTCTGTGTGTAGGTGTTGATGTATATGTGTAAGCATGTGTGTGTGTGTGGGGGGGGGGGGGGGGGGGGGGGCGTGGGCGTGGGCGCTCGCGCGCGTGTGTTTGTATGTGTGTGTATGTATGCATGTATGTATGTATGTATGTGTGTGTGTGTGTGTGTAATGAAAGTGTGGTTTGATTATTTGCGTCATGTTAAACAGGGACACGTACCGTTCCATTTGTTTATGCCTTAGTGCATGGGCTTCGTGAAGTGTTGGTTGGATGTTTCATGCGAAATCTTGCTGATGACAACGGAGATAAAACAGCAGTCGTCAGTGATGACACTGATGACGACGACATCAATGAAGTCGGCGACGGATGTTTTAGTCGTGGCACTGTCATTATCCCCGTAAGCCAGATGTATTGCGTCTACACGACACAATGCTACCCTTCACTACCCTACACGACAAAATACTACACTACACAACGCTACACTACACGACAACGCTACACTACACGACACAACGCTACACTATACGACACAACGCTACACTACACGTCACAACGCTACACTATACGACACAACGCTACACTATACGTCACAACGCTACACTACACGTCACAACGCTACACTATACGACACAACGCTACACTATACGACACAACGCTACACTATACGACACAACGCTACACTACACGTCACAACGCTACACTATACGACACAACGCTACACTATACGACACAACGCTACACTACACGTCACAACGCTACACTACACGTCACAACGCTACACTATACGTCACAACGCTACACTACACGACAACGCTACACTACACGACAACGCTACACTACACGACAACGCTACACTACACGTCACAACGCTACACTACACGTCACAACGCTACACTACACGTCACAACGCTACACTACACGTCACAACGCTACACTACACGTCACAACGCTACACTACACGACAACGCTACACTACACGACAACGCTACACTACACAACGCTACACTACACGACAACGCTACACTACACGTCACAACGCTACACTATACGTCACAACGCGACACTACACGACAACGCTACACTACACGGCACAATGTTACACTACACGACACAACGCTACAATACACGACACAACGTTACACTACACGACACGCTTCACTACACGACACAACGTTACACTACACGACACAACGCTACACTACACGACACAATGTTACACTACACGACACAATGTTACACTACACGACACAATGTTACACTACACGACACAACGCTACACTACACGACACAACGTTACACTACTCGACAACGCAACACTACACGACACAACGCTACAATACACGACACAACGTTACACTACTCGACAACGCTACACTACACGACACAACGTTACACTACACGACACAATGTTACACTACACGACAACGCTACACTACACGACACAACGTTACACTACACGACACAACGCTACACTACACGACACAATGTTACACTACACGACACAATGTTACACTACACGACACAATGTTACACTACACGACACAACGCTACACTACACGACACAACGCTACACTACACGGCACAATGTTACACTACACGACACAACGCTACAATACACGACACAACGTTACACTACTCGACAACGCTACACTACACGACACAACGTTACACTACACGACACAATGTTACACTACACGACAACGCTACACTACACGACACAACGCTACACTACACGACACAACGTTACACTAAACGACACAATGCTACACTACACGACACAATGTTACACTACACGACACAATGTCACACTACACGACACAATGTTACACTACACGACACAACGCTACACTACACGACTCAACGCTACACTACACGGCACAATGTTACACTACACGACACAATGCTACACTACACGACACAACGCTACACTACACGACTCAACGCTACACTACACGGCACAATGTTACACTACACGACACAATGTTACACTACACGACACAACGCTACACTACACGACTCAACGCTACACTACACGGCACAATGTTACACTACACGACACAATGTTACACTACACGACCCAACGCTACACTACACGACTCAACGCTACACTACACGACACAATGTTACACTACACGACACAATGCTACACTACACGACACAATGTTACACTACACGACACAATGTCACACTACACGACACAATGTTACACTACACGACACAACGCTACACTACACGACTCAACGCTACACTACACGGCACAATGTTACACTACACGACACAACGCTACAATACACGACACAACGCTACAATACACGACACAACGTTACACTACACGACACAACGTTACACTACACGACAACGCTACACTACACGACACAACGTTACACTACACGACACAACGCTACACTACACGACACAAAAACAGCATCATCAGGAGAACGGCTCAGCAACTGAACTACACACCGAAAAAACGGTACGTGGGTGGGGCACAAGCATGTGAGCAAACTACAAAGAAAAGAGGAATGTGACCTATCGATGTTACAAGGACGAAAGCAAACAAAAGACGAAACAAAAACAAAAAAAAACAAAAAAACACAACACGACTCAAACCCGCTATACACTACACAACAAACAAAACGACAACAAGTTTACAAAAAACACCCCTACAAAATAGCAAAAAACGGGTAGTACAAAACGACATACAAAAGAAACGACCAACATGCGACAATAAATGGGTCGGGTCTTGGCTGGGTGGGGCTAGAGGCGGAAAATAAGAGTGGATCAAAAAACGAAAGAAAATGCTGGGGGGGATCGAGGAAAAGCGACAAGACACTACAAACAAAATAACTAGACAACACATAAGGTTACAGACGACACGCACGGGGTAACAATGGTTTTGGGATGCTAAGAAAAGAAAACAAAAAAGACAAAACTATTACACAAGATAATTCTATAGCGGTTATTGTAACGGGTGGTTGGTGCAAGAAGCTATAGGTGTTCTTGAAAGTTACTGAAAATCGATCAGTTTACGACGGATATGGGACCGTAATGGAACAGGTCAGTGGCCGTGCCTGTGTGAATAAGAGAGAAATGTCAACA
>JAWQFJ010013859.1:10000-17633 GCA_034096865.1 Theodoxus fluviatilis | reverse complement strand
GGTAGTTTGCTCTCAGCCCTCTAGGAGAGGACGAGGGAAGAGAGACAGGGTCATGTACGCTTTACAGACACAAACAGAATCCACTCACATGTACACGCCATGTCGCTTTGACACCTGAGGTGTCGACCCCACCCCTTCATCCCCCAAGCTCCCCCCTTCACCCCCTACCCCCCACCACCTCACCACCCCCACCCGCACCTCCACCTCTGTGCTTTGTCGTCAACGTTCCCAATATAAAATGTGACGCTGGAACCCGGTGCCTTGCCAAGCTTTGAGGCCAGTGCAGTGTGCCGCTCTGTCAGCTGCCGTGCACAGTGCAGTGTGCCGCTCTGTCAGCCGCTCTGTCAGCTGCCGTGCACAGTGCAGTGTGCCGCTCTGTCAGCCGCTCTGTCAGCTGCCGTGCACAGTGCAGTGTGCCGCTCTGTCAGCTGCCGTGCACAGTGCAGTGTGCCGCTCTGCCAGCCGCTCTGTCAGCTGCCGTGCACAGTGCAGTGTGCCGCTCTGTCAGCTGCCGTGCACAGCGCAGTGTGCCGCTCTGTCAGCCGCTCTGTCAGCTGCCGTGCACAGCGCAGTGTGCCGCTCTGTCAGCTGCCGTGCACAGCGCAGTGTGCCGCTCTGCCAGCCGCTCTGTCAGCTGCCGTGCACAGCGCAGTGTGCCGCTCTGCCAGCCGCTCTGTCAGCTGCCGTGCACAGTGCAGTGTGCCGCTCTGCCAGCCGCTCTGTCAGCTGCCGTGCACAGTGCAGTGTGCCGCTCTGTCAGCTGCCGTGCACAGCGCAGTGTGCCGCTCTGTCAGCCGCTCTGTCAGCTGCCGTGCACAGTGCAGTGTGCCGCTCTGTCAGCTGCCGTGCACGGTGCAGTGTGCCGCTCTGCCAGCCGCTCTGTCAGCTGCCGTGCACAGCGCAGTGTGCCGCTCTGCCAGCCGCTCTGTCAGCTGCCGTGCACAGTGCAGTGTGCCGCTCTGCCAGCCGCTCTGTCAGCTGCCGTGCACAGTGCAGTGTGCCGCTCTGCCAGCCGCTCTGTCAGCTGCCGTGCACAGTGCAGTGTGCCGCTCTGTCAGCTGCCGTGCACAGTGCAGTGTGCCGCTCTGTCAGCTGCCGTGCACAGTGCAGTGTGCCGCTCTGTCAGCTGCCGTGCACAGTACAGTGCAGTGTGCCGCTCTGTCAGCCGCTCTGTCAGCTGCCGTGCACAGTGCAGTGTGCCGCTCTGTCAGCTGCCGTGCACAGTGCAGTGTGCCGCTCTGTCAGCTGCCGTGCACAGTACAGTGCAGTGTGCCGCTCTGTCAGCTGCCGTGCACAGTACAGTGCAGTGTGCCGCTCTGTCAGCCGCTCTGTCAGCTGCCGTGCACAGTGCAGTGTGCCGCTCTGTCAGCTGCCGTGCACAGTGCAGTGTGCCGCTCTGTCAGCTGCCGTGCACAGTGCAGTGTGCCGCTCTGTCAGCTGCCGTGCACAGTGCAGTGTGCCGCTCTGTCAGCTGCCGTGCACAGTGCAGTGTGCCGCTCTGTCAGCTGCCGTGCACAGTGCAGTGTGCCGCTCTGTCAGCTGCCGTGCACAGCGCAGTGTGCCGCTCTGTCAGCTGCCGTGCACAGTGCAGTGTGCCGCTCTGTCAGCTGCCGTGCACAGTGCAGTGTGCCGCTCTGTCAGCCGCTCTGTCAGCTGCCGTGCACAGTGCAGTGTGCCGCTCTGTCAGCTGCCGTGCACAATGCAGTGTGCCGCTCTGTCAGCCGCTGTGCACAGCGCAGTGTGCCGCTCTGTCAGCTGCCGTGCACAGCGCAGTGTGCCGCTCATTCAGCGGCTCTGTCGGCTGCCGTGCACAGTGCAGTGTGCCGCTCTGTCAGCTGCTGTGCACAGTGCAGTGTGCCGCTCTATCAGCTGCCTTGCACAGTGCAGTGTGCCGCTCTGTCAGCTGCCGTGACAGTGCAGTGTGCCGCTCTGTCAGCTGCCGTGCACAGTGCAGTGTGCCGCTCTGTCAGCCGCTGTGCACAGCGCAGTGTGCCGCTCTGTCAGCTGCCGTGCACAGCGCAGTGTGCCGCTCATTCAGCCGCTCTGTCAGCCGCTGTGCACAGCGCAATGTGCCGCTCTGTCAGCTGCCGTGCACAGTACAGTGCAGTGTGCCGCTCATTCAGCGGCTCTGTCAGCTGCCGTGCACAGTGCAGTGTGCCGCTCTGTCAGCCGCTGTGCACAGCGCAGTGTGCCGCTCTGTCAGCTGCCGTGCACAGCGCAGTGTGCCGCTCATTCAGCCGCTCTGTCAGCCGCTGTGCACAGCGCAATGTGCCGCTCTGTCAGCTGCTGTGCACAGTGCAGTGTGCCGCTCTGTCAGCTGCCGTGCACAGTGCAGTGTGCCGCTCTGTCAGCTGCCGTCACAGTGCAGTGTGCCGCTCTGTCAGCTGCCGTGCACAGTGCAGTGTGCCGCTCTGTCAGCTGCCGTGCACAGTGCAGTGTGCCGCTCTGTCAGCTGCCGTGCACAGTGCAGTGTGCCGCTCTGTCAGCCGCTCTGTCAGCCGCTTTGCACAGTGCAGTGTGCCGCTCTGTCAGCCGCTGTGCACAGCGCAGTGTGCCGCTCTGTCAGCCGCTCTGTCAGCTGCCGTGCACAGTGCAGTGTGCCGCTCTGTCAGCCGCTCTGTCAGCCGCTTTGCACAGTGCAGTGTGCCGCTCTGTCAGCTGCCGTGCACAGTGCAGTGTGCCGCTCTGTCAGCTGCCGTGCACAGTGCAGTGTGCCGCTCTGTCAGCTGCCGTGCACAGTGCAGTGTGCCGCTCTGTCAGCTGCTGTGCACAGTGCAGTGTGCCGCTCTGTCAGCTGCTGTGCACAGTGCAGTGTGCCGCTCTGTCAGCCGCTGTGCACAGCGCAGTGTGCCGCTCTCTCAGCCGCTCTGTCAGCTGCCGTGCACAGTGCAGTGTGCCGCTCTGTCAGCCGCTGTGCACAGTGCAGTGTGCCGCTCTGTCAGCTGCTGTGCACAGTGCAGTGTGCCGCTCTGTCAGCTGCTTTGCACAGTGCAGTGTGCCGCTCTGGCAGCTGCTTTGCACAGTGCAGTGTGCCGCTCTGTCAGCTGCCGTGCACAGTGCAGTGTGCCGCTCTGTCAGCTGCCGTGCACAGTGCAGTGTGCCGCTCTGTCAGCTGCCGTGCACAGTGCAGTATGCCGCTCTGTCAGCCGCTGTGCACAGTGCAGTGTGCCGCTCTGTCAGCTGCCGTGCACAGTGCAGTGTGCCGCTCTGTCAGCTGCCGTGCACAGCGCAGTGTGCCGCTCTGTCAGCCGCTCTGTCAGCCGCTTTGCACAGTGCAGTGTGCCGCTCTGTCAGCCGCTGTGCACAGCGCAGTGTGCCGCTCTGTCAGCTGCCGTGCACAGTGCAGTGTGCCGCTCTGTCAGCCGCTCTGTCAGCTGCCGTGCACGCTGGGCTATGCGCTGGCGTGGCCTGGAGTGGCCTCACTCTGTAGATGGAGCCAGTGCGGTGGCAGGACCGCTTGTGTCCGCTGCCAGGAACCGTGTCTGAGTCGCCTTCCTGTGGCAGGGACAAACGTTCTGGAGATATAGGTCTATGGGAGGAAACTCCTGCCTGCAATGCCCCAGCAGAAATTAGAGTTGCGTCCCCTGATTCAGAAAACTTGGCGCCACGTCGGTGCACCAGTCATGGTGCGGGTGTTGGAGTGGTGACGTCCTGCTGGGTTTTGCATTACGCATCCCCTCTGTCTGCTGAAGTGCGAAGAAAGTGCGTATGTCAGAGTCAGCTTTCACGAGCCAAGAGTCCATTTCCTTTCCTCACACGGCTCTCTCGCCACTAGTGATGGGTACCGGTACAGAGGACCGTACCGGTTTTTACCGGTATTTTTGCAATTTACCGGTACTTTGTACCGGTGTATCACGCTGACGTCATGCTGACCAATCCTTACGAGAAAACATGCACTTTAATAGCCGTTGACAATGACGTATGAGATTGCGCAATAGTTATCAGTGCATCAGAAAACGGAAGGAGGATTTGTGGATTTGAGAGAGAGAGAGAGAAAGAGAGAGAGAGAGAACGAGAAGAGTTAGAGGGAGGAGAAAGACAAGTATGTGAGAGAGAGGAACAGATGTAAAATTAAACCTACACCGGTTTTTTTTTCTTTTCTTTATTAAAAAAAAAGAAGAAGCAGTAAATTAAATACATTTTCAAGTTTTCTTGAGTAATTCAAAAGCATATTCAAAAGAAAATCAAAGTCAAGCATCTTTATTCAAATCAGACATTTCAACATTTTAAAAAGAACCAAAGCACTGGAGTTGGAAACTCAACGTCATATTCAAGTGCATCGTGCGAGGTTTTGACGTGTACATTGAAGAGTGATGTCTCCTCATGTGTGCTTGCATGTTCGACGTGCCTCCTCCTGCCATTTTGACTTGGGTGTTGCATGTTGTGCACACAGCAACTCTCTCATCAATTTGTTTTTCTGATTTCCGTCAATGGGCACCGGTTTTACCGGTATTACCGGTAAGTACCTCCAGCTCTACTCGCCACCCGACATGAACCGACATACGCCTTGGCTCCCGCAGTTCAGGGGAGGCAACTCTATTTTGGGGTGACCACACAATCGAAATGCGGCAAAAGGCGGTTGTCTCCCCTGGATTACTGGTCCAGTGAAACGGAAATGCAGACCAGTCACGTTGTGTGACATCCTCCTTCCCATTGCCAGGAGTGTCTGACTGTCCGTGGTCATCGTCTCCTTTTCTGGACGTGTACCCAGTGCCTCACGTTTCTCATGAAGCTCACACACACGCACGCACGCAAACACTCACGCACGCACACACGCATATATATACAAAATCGCATGCACATACGCACTCGCGTACACACAAATACACATGTATGCATGCACGCAGGCCAACACACACAAACACACACAAACACACACACACACGCGCGCGCGTGCGCGCGCGCCCTCGCACGCCCTCGTATACACATACACGCACACACATACAGACACACAGCTCTCGCGCGCACACACACACGCACACACACATACTCACACATATAAACATACATTCACACACATATACATACACGTGCGCGCACGCATACACACGCACAGACACAGAGGCACGCGCGCGCGCGCGCAAGCACGCATGCACACTCACGCGCACACATGCGCACGCACACACAAACACACGCACACACACTCACATGGACACAATCACACACACACTCACACACACACACACACACACACACACACACACACACACACACACACACACACACACACACACACATACACATACGGACACACACGGACACACACACACACACACATCACACACATACACGCACAGACACAGACACACACACACACATGCACACACACATATGCACACATACACACGTACGCACACACACACATACGCACACGCACACACACATACACATACACACACAGATGCACACACACACATACACACACACACTCCCACAAACACACATATATGCACACACACACACACAGACCCACACACACAGACCCCCCCCCACACACAGATACACACACACAGACATACACACACACACACACACACACACAGACACACACAAACACACACACACACACACACATATGCACACATACACACACATACGCACACACACATACACGCACACATACACACACTTACGCACACACACTAACACATACGCACACGAGCGCGCGCATGTGCACACGACAGAGGATTGCGTGGATCCTGACACACGAGTGATGCAGACAGAAACAAATACGACAGAGGATTGCGTGGATCCTGACACACGAGTGATGCAGACAGAAACAAACACGCAGGCATCAACACTAGCAGCAAGCGGCAGCAGTCCTTTGTAGACTGTGACGTCACACATGTAGCAGGGAGGAAGGGGAGACCACTAGAAAATGATGACGTCAACCAGGAGAGTTCTTGCCCAGCCTGGAGGAGTGATGTTTCTCGAGTTGCCTCCCTTGAATGGTCGTCAGCCAGGCCTCCCAAGAGCCCCCAAGCTTTTCTGTCAATCCAGCATTCCTCTCTCTCTTCTCTCTTTCTCTTGCATTCATCCCGTTACTTCTCTCTCTCTCTTACTCTGTCTCGTAATCATCCCGTCACTCGAGGCTTTCATTCATCCCGTGACTGGGCCGAGGCAGGTTTCTGGCTGGGAAAGGCTGGGTCGATGTAATCCACAAGTCGCCAGCACAATCCCGCCTTCGCCTCTTTGTAGCCAGACATCACGGCGATTTGTAGATCGCCCTCAGTGACGTCACTTCCACTTGTCGCGGCGCCGTAACCTGGAAGCCTTTTGTCCTCCCCACATCAAAGCATCGATCCAGCCTTCCTTCCTTCCATCGATTCTTCCATCGATTCTTCCATCCATCCTTCCATCCATCCTTCCATCCATTCCATCGGTCCATCCATGCATTCCATCGGTCCTTCCATCCATCCATCCATCCATCCTTCCATCCATCTATCCAGCCATCCATCGGTCCATCCATACATCCATCAATCGATCAACCGCCCCATCCATCCATCCATCCATCCATCCATCCATCCATCCATCCATCCATCCATCCATCCATCCATCCATCCATCCATCCATCCATCCATCCATCCATCCATCCATCCATCCTTCCATCCATCCATCCATCCATCCAGCCATCCATCCATCCACCCTTCCCTCCCTCTCTTACTCCCTCTCTCCCTCTCTCCCTCCCTCCCTCCCTCCCTCCCTCCCTCCCTCCCTCCCTCCCTCCCTCCCTCCCTCGGACTGAAGGCGGAAAAGCAACTCTGCCCGTGACTCACAGTGCACCTCTGCAGTGGCGCCATGACGAGGGAGTAAGCTGCAAATCAGTCTGCGTGTTTGTGATTTGCCATCCGCTGGTTCTCTGTCAATGTCCAACTGAGCACTGAGTGTTTAGGCGATGGGTCATTATGTGAAACGCAACACTCTCCCTTCCTCCCTTCCTCCCTCCCTCCCTTCCTTCCTCCCTCCCTTCCTTTCGCTCCCTTTCTTCAGTCCGTGTTTTGCGACGCACCACCTCACACAGGCACCTTCCAAGGCTGAGCTACGCAAAGAGTTCTAAGCGTGGAGTGGATGGAGACACCCACCACAGTGCCTCCCGCACTCCTCCGCTTTCCCTCTCCACCAGCCTGCCTCCACGCCGTGGATGGAGACACCCACCACAATGCCTCCCGCACTCCTCCGCTTTCCCTCTCTCCCAGCCTGCCTCCACGCCACGCATCGCCGTCATGCCACAAGACTGCTGGCACCGTGGGTGTGGGCGTCCTTGGAGGCAATCTCCACAATAAGGAGAAACTCATCCTCCTCTCCATCGCCCTCTTCATCCTCTTGTCCGTCCCCCATTCCTCCTTTTCTCCTTCTCTCTCGAATCACTCTGTCCCTTTTGGTAGAGTGCCATCCTTTCATATCATCCTGTCTTCTCTCGTACCACTCCGTACTTCCTATCTCTTGTAACACTCCGTACTTCCTCTCTCTCGTACCACTCCGTACTTCCTCTCTCTCGTACCACTCCGTACTTCCTCTCTCGTACCACTCCGTAGTTCCTCTCTCTCGTACCTCTCCGTACTTCCTCTCTCTCGTACCTCTCCGTACTTCCTCTCTCTCGTACCACTCCGTACTTCCTCTCTCTCGTACCACT
>JAWQFJ010013859.1:0-2500 GCA_034096865.1 Theodoxus fluviatilis | reverse complement strand
TTCGTGGAAAGGCTTCCAGAGGCGGGCCACACTAGTGGACTTGTCCGAGGAGAGGGGTGTGAGAAAGACTGCCAAGCTGGCGGGCCACACTAGTGGACTCGTCCGAGGAGAGGGGTGTGAGAAAGACTGCCAAGCTGGTGGGCCACTGTTCTATAATGTGGCGGGCCACACTAGTGGACTTGTCCAAGGAGAGGGGTGTGGGAAAGACTGCCAAGCTGGCGGGCCACTGTTCTATAATTTGGCGGGCCACACTAGTGGACTTGTCCAAGTAGAGGGGTGTGAGAAAGACTGCCAAGCTGGCGGGCCACTGTTCTATAATTTGGCGGGCCACACTAGTGGACTTGTCCAAGGAGAGGGGTGTGAGAAAGACTGCCAAGCTGGCGGGCCACTGTTCTATAATTTGGCGGGCCACACTAGTGGACTTGTCCGAGGAGAGGGGTGTGAGAAAGACTGCCAAGCTGGCTGGCCACTGTTCTATAATGTGGCGGGCCACACTAGTGGACATGTCCGAGGAGAGGGGTGTGAGAAAGACTGCCAAGCTGGCTGGCCACTGTTCTATAATGTGGCGGGCCACACTAGTGGACTTGTCCGAGGAGAGGGGTGTGAGAAAGACTGCCAAGCTGGCTGGCCACTGTTCTATAATGTGGCGGGCCACACTAGTGGACTTGTCCGAGGAGAGGGGTGTGAGAAAGACTGCCAAGCTGGCTGGCCACTGTTCTATAATGTGGCGGGCCACACTAGTGGACTCGTCCGAGGAGAGGGGTGTGAGAAAGACTGCCAAGCTGGCTGGCCACTGTTCTATAATGTGGCGGGCCACACTAGTGGACTTGTCCGAGGAGAGGGGTGTGAGAAAGACTGCCAAGCTGGCTGGCCACTGTTCTATAATGTGGCGGGCCACACTAGTGGACTCGTCCGAGGAGAGGGGTGTGAGAAAGACTGCCAAGCTGGCGGGCCACTGTTCTATAATGTGGCGGGCCACACAAGTGGACTCGTCCGAGGAGAGGGGTGTGAGAAAGACTGCCAAGCTGGCGGGCCACTGTTCTATAATGTGGCGGGCCACAGCATCTGATTGGCAAGAAATCTTGGTCGGTTGATCCGCAGGGAGTTCACAGTGATTCACACATAGAACGACAAAGGAATCTGAAGATTCGGGGGAAAAAACCTCGCAAAAACGCAGCCAGTCAGATGTTGTGGTCCGCTTGCTTGTGAGACTTGCAAGCATGGCTGCCTTTCTCACAGCCCTCTCCTCGGGCGAGTCCACTAGTGTGGCACATCTCTGGAAGCTTTTATTCCCTTCCACTGATGGGCCACACTAGTGGACTCGTCGCAGGAATGGGATGCTCACCTCACTTCACTAGCGGGCCACGGCATGTGATTGGCTGCGTTTTGTTATAGGCGTTTATTCTCGAAACAGAGCCAACTCGCCTTGACGACTGCTGCAAATACGATATTCATTGTAACTCAATTCAGCTGAAAGCGCATTGTGTACACCAGTTTGTTAATTATTCACACTTTATTGTCATTCTCTGTGCGGAATAACCTTCCAAGATTGCGCATGTGAGCCAGCGAGCACGTAATAATTTGGTTGTCATTCTGTGTGGGAGTCACTGCGAATCAAACGACCAACGTCGCACCCCTTTCCTCGGACGAGTCCACTAGTGTTGTCCACCAGTAGAAGTGATTCCCTCACTTCCCTCTCATGCATACGGGGCTCGGGTGAGGAATGGGTGATGTCAAACACTCTGTATTGCACTGCAGCTATGGCTACACCACCCTCCATCTGCATTTACATACCTCGCCTTGTCCCCATGTGGAGTTCTGAGTGCAGCTTGCAAAGTAGCAGGAATTCCTCAGTTGATACCAGCCTGGCGGACAGCCACTCTCTATCGACAGAGGTGGGAGACAGGGCTGTAATTATGAGACGCCGTCGTCGCGGATGATTGAAAAATACTTCAACCTCTGCAGAGAATGTAAAGCAAGATGGAGATTTTGGGTAGATTTTGCGATCTCCAGAATTTAATGTCTATTAAAAAAAATTAATTTGATGTCTCTGTTTTGAACTCGATGGAGGGGAAATGTTGGTGAAGTGCTGCAAACTTCCTACCTGCCAGCGCCACGAGCACGCAAAGCGCGAAGATGACTCGCACCATTGTGGGTAAGTGTGTCCTCCTGAAACGAAAAGCTGGAGAGTCGTCGGACACTCATGGGGAGATAAGTGTCGTACTTACTCAACATGCAGCATGCGCTCATAGAAGCACGCCCGCGCACGCAATCACACGCGCGCGCGAACACACACAAGCACACCACACACACAAACACACACGTACACATACACATACACACACAAATACAACATACACATACAAACACACAAATACAACACACACATACACACACACAAACACAAGATTACCACACACAAACACCACACACACAATCACAAACACACACATACACAAACACACACAAAAATACATCACACACATACACACACACACAC
>JAWQFJ010013857.1:5000-15673 GCA_034096865.1 Theodoxus fluviatilis | reverse complement strand
AGTAGTAGAACAATAAGAAACTGCGAGGTGTTTTGTTTCGTAGACCTATTGCCTGTGGGAGGAAATATTATCTGTGTCTCACAGTCCTGGTGGGAACTAACTGGAGTCGCTTGCCAGATGGCAGAGATTTGAACTCACAACTGAAAAGGTGGGTGGGGTCATTCTTGATGCTCCTTGCCTTTGTAAGCGTCCTATCAGTATTGAGATTATGTAGACGTGCCAAATCTTTCTCTGTGATGTTGCTGGCAGTACATTTTGGCTCACATGCGAAAGCAAAAGTGAGTCTATGTACTCACCCGTTTCGTCCGTTCGGGCGTCCGGTCCGGGCGTCCGGTCCGGGCGTCCGAAAACTTTAACGTTGGATTTTTCTCGGAGACTATTAAGTCTATCAATACCAAACGTAGCATGATGGTGTATGATGACAAGGCCTCAAAGAACATACATACTGACTTAACCTTGCTTCAAGGTCAAGGTCGCAGGGGCCATAAATGTTGTCTAAAAAACAGTCATTTTTCACATTTTCTCAATTTTCTCTGAAGTTTTTGATAATGGATACCTGACCTATATATGGTATATAGGGCAAAGTAAGCCCTATCTTTTGATACCAGTTTGGTTGACCTTGCTTCAAGGTCAAGGTCACAGGAGCTCTTCAAAGTTAGATTGTATACATATTTTGAAGTGACCCTGACCCTGAACTATAAAAGATAACTATTTCAAACTTAATAATTATGTGGGGCACATTAATACTTCAATCATGAGACACATTTGGTTACATATCATCAAGGTCAAGGTCACTTTGACCCTTATGAAATGTGACCAAAATGGGGTAGTGAACCACTAAAAGTGACCATATCTCATGGTAGAAAGTGCCCATAAGCACCATTGTGCTTCCTATGTCTTGAATTAACAGCTTCGTGTTGCATGACCTTGGATGACCTTGACATTGGGTCAAGGTCACATGTATTTTGGTAGGAAAAATTTGTAAAGCATTTCTTAGTGTATGATGTCATTGGTAGGTTTAGTTGTTTGACCTTGACCTTGAAGGTCACCTGAAGGTCAAGGTCATATAAAGGTCAAGGTCAAGCATGTGAGTCGTATGGGCTTTGCCCTTCTTGTTTCTGTTTCTCCTTGGGACATGGCATGGAGCAGCTCATAATATGCGGTACAGAATGCTTTCAGTGACAGCTCTGTAAGAATAAATTATGTCATTACAGAACATCCAACGTAACATTGTTTTAGTGTTCGGAGAAAGTGCAGTCTTTGTAGGCACTTTTCTGTTTCCAAATTGTGATGGTGACCTAGAGAAGTTTGATTGAAGTACCAGGTGTCACAGCTTTTGAACGCTGGAGAAAATCGGTGTCACCAATATGTCAGAACCTAGTCTTTGGGGTCACCAGATGTCACAACCAGTCTTGGGGTTGCTTGATGTTACAACCGTTATATTTCTCTCTCAGATTCAGACAAAGAAAAATAAACAGTTGTTAACAATGTAATTATTTAATTATACAAAACATGAATCTTTGTAGTTCAATTAATCTCTGGCGATTTCAATCGCACTACCAAAACAGACAAAATCTCTGGCGACTTCAATCGCCCTGCCAACACCGACAATTCTCTGGCGATTTCAATCGCACTACCAAAACAGACACGGCCGGACAAGACGAACACACAAACACACACAAAAACCCACAGGGGATAGCGTCTCTCTCTCTCTCTCTCTCTCTCTCTCTCTCCGGTGTACTCCAAGTTCAGACCAGTACAATAAGAATAAAATGAAACGTCTTCACCTTGGTGGTGAGATCCTGCAGAGGATCTTCAGCTGTATCCTTGCTCGTGTCAACACTCAACGTTTCATTGTCCATCTTGCCAATCCACTCCGTCGTCAGTCTTTCTGCTTCCCCTCCTCCCGATGCAGTCGTCGTTCTCTGATGACCTGGCGGTGCTGCCAACGTCCTTCTCCTCTTCTCCCTCTTCTTCTTCCTAATCTTCTTCTTCAATCGTCTTCCTCCTTTTCGTCTTCGTCCTCTTCTTCTTGAATCGTCTTCTTCTTCTTCTCTTCTTCTTTAATCGTCTTCTATTTCTCTTCTTCTTCACGGATACAGAACGTCGGTCTGGTGGCCTGACGGTGCTGCTATCCTTCTTCCCCTCCTCTTCAATCTTCTTCTTCTTCACGGATACAGAACGTCGGTCTGGTGGCCTGACGGTGCTGCTATCCTTCTTCGTCTTCTTCTTCTTGAATCGTCTTCTTCTTCTTCTCTTCTTCTTTAATCGTCTTCTATTTCTCTTCTTCTTCACGGATACAGAACGTCGGTCTGGTGGCCTGACGGTGCTGCTATCCTTCTTCCCCTCCTCTTCAATCTTCTTCTTCTTCACGGATACAGAACGTCGGTCTGGTGGCCTGACGGTGCTGCTATCCTTCTTCGTCTTCTTCTGCAATCTTCTTCTTATTCAATCGTCTTCTTCCTCTTCTTCTTCATCTTTCTCTGCCTGTGGTCCAACGTCCTCGGCTTCCTCGAACCTTTCAAAATCTCTCTCCCCACTCGATCAGTAGTGACGTTTCTAAAACATCCTAAGTCGACGTCATTACCTCTCCAAAACGTGACGTTGTTCCAAACCTTTAGAATTCATTGCCCAAAGGCACAAAAAATCCAAGTACATAACAACAATGCAGAATACCACAGATTACACAAGTATTCACGTACAGAATTTCATCCAAATTAAATACCATGGATTTCTGTACGTGACACCAGGCCAAAATAGTGCAACTGGTCTACCACTTCCCCCTCTTCCCGTGCTTGAGGACTGGTTTGTTTTTGCTGCTCTTCTGTCTGAAATCTAGAATCATTAACTTTGTCTTTTTAAAGTGTTGATGATTAGGTGGTTGTGCTCATTGAAAGACCCAGGTGTTACTATTTCTTCGTGGTAGCTGTTCTCGTCACAGTTTTCTATAAGACAAGCCCGAGCCAAATCGTCTGCGTACAAGTATCTTAACTTCAGTGCACCCACTATGTGAGATTCACAGGTGTTGGTGTGGGCGTTGTCCAGTACAAGTAAGGTGACGCAGCCTTGGGACGCACAAGTAATCAGAAATGACGTTAGGGACCTGTGGCCGTCAACTGACACACATTGATGGCGGTCTACTAGACTGCTCATGATTAGTCCACACAGTGGGAACAGGGCACCCACTTTTCACCGAGTGGTAGTCTAATAGTGCTGAAAGAGGTACTGTAATCCACGAAGAAAATATCAACCTAGGTTCCAGGTCGGTCTAGGTGGGTAACAGCAGCTTGCAAAAGGCAGATGATGGCATCGTCTAATCCCTGTCTTCGAGCGGAACGTAACATGAATATATTTTGTGCAAATTTGTCAAGGCACTTAGATTAGGAGTTACTGAGCGGAAGTCAGTAAGAGTGATAACATTGCTTTTCTTTGGTATTGTTAGGACGTTAGACGTATTCCATAGAAAAGACACTCCCAATCTGGAGCGACCGATCATCATCATCATCATCATCATCATCATCATCATCATCATCATCATCATCATCATCATCATCATCATCATCATCATCATCATCATCATCATCATCATCATCATCATCATCATCATCGTCATCATCATCATCATCATCATCATCATCACCATCATTGTCATCGCCGCCGTCGTCGTCGTCATCCTCCTCCTCCTCCTCGTCTTCATCCTCGTCGTCGCAGTCGTTTTCGTTGTCGTTATCGTCGTTGTTGCTGTTGTTGTTATCATCATCATTATTGTGGTGATGGTGGTGGTGGTGGTTGCGGTGATGATCATGATGGTGATGATGATGATGATGATGATGATGATGATGATGATGATGATGATGATGATGATGATGATGATGATGATGATGATGATGATGATGATGATGATGATGATGATGATGATGGTGGTGGTGATGGTGATGATGATGATGATGATGATGATGATGATGATGATGATGATGATGATGATGATGATGCTGCTGCTGATGATGATGTTGATGATAATGATGATGATGATGATGATGATGATGATGATGATGATGATGGTTGTGGTCGTGGTGGTTGTAGTGATGATGATGATGATGATGATGATGATGATGATGATGATGATGCTGATGCTGATGCTGATGATGATGATAGTGGTGGTGGTGGTACTGCTGCTGCTGATGACGACGACGACGACGATGAAGACGACGACGACGATGCTTCTGCTGCTGCTTCTGAAATTTACTTGTATTGTAGCCGGCTCTCGTGAAGAATCAGTACAACGGGATCGACCATCTCCTCGGAAAGGTATGAAACAAGACGATATCGTTTATAGGCGTGACGTGTCCTAGTTTGTTCGTTTACCTGCCACTTTTAATGTGTGTTTAGGTAATCATGATCAAAATTATGTGTGAAGATGCATAGTTTGTCTGCTGTGCATGCATGCAGCAGCAGCAGCAGCAGCAGCAGCAGCAGTAGCAGTAGCAGTAGCAGTAGCAGTAGCAGTAGCAGTAGAACAATAAGAAACTGCGAGGTGTTTTGTTTCGTAGACCTATTGCCTGTGGGAGGAAATATTATCTGTGTCTCACAGTCCTGGTGGGAACTAACTGGAGTCGCTTGCCAGATGGCAGAGATTTGAACTCACAACTGAAAAGGTGGGTGGGGTCATTCATGATGCTCCTTGCCTTTGTAAGCGTCCTATCAGTATTGAGATTATGTAGACGTGCCAAATCTTTCTCTGTGATGTTGCTGGCAGTACATTTTTGACTGACATGCGAAGCAAAAGTGAGTCTATGTACTGAGCCGTGTCGTCCGTCCGTCCGTCTGTCCGTCCGTCCGGGCGTCCGTCCGTCCGTCCGGGCGTAAAAAACTTAAACGTTGGATTTTTCTCGGAGACTATTAAGTCTATCAACACCAAATGTGGCATGATGGTGTATGATGACAAGGCCTCAAAAAACATACATAGTGACTTGACCTTGCTTCAAGGTCAAGGTCACAGGAGCCATAAATGTGGTCTCAAAAACAGTCATTTTTCACATTTTCCCAATTTTCTCCCACGTTATTGAGAAGGGCAACCTTAGCTACAAGTGGTATATAGGTCAAAGCAAGCCCTATCTATTGATACCAGTTTAGTTGACCTTGCTTCAAGGTCAAGATCACAGCAGCTCTTCAAATTTGGATTGTATACATATTTTGAAGTGACCTTGACCCTGAACTAAGGAAGATAACTGTTTCAAACTTAACAAATATGTGGGGCACATGTTATATTTTCATCATGAGACACATTAGTTCACATATGATCAAGGTCAAGGTCACTTTGACCCTTATGAAATGTGACCAAAATGGGGTAGTGAACCACTAAAAGTGACTATATCTCATGGTAGAAAGTGCCAATAAGCACCATTGTGCTTCCTATGTCTTGAATTAACAGCTTTGTGTTGCATGACCTTGGATGACCTTGACGTTGGGTCAAGGTCACATGTATTTTGGCAGGAAAAATGTGTAAAGCATTTCTTAGTGTATGATGTCATTGGTAGGTTTAGTTGTTTGACCTTGACCTTGAAGGTCACGGTCATATAAAGGTCAAGGTCAAGCATGTGAGTCGTATGGGCTTTGCCCTTCTTGTTTCTGTTTCTCCTTGGGACATGGCATGGAGCAGCTCATAATATGCGGTACAGAATGCTTTCAGTGACAGTTCTGTAAGAATAAATTATGTCATTACAGAACATCCAACGTAACATTGTTTTATTGTTCGGAGAAATTGCACTATTTGTAGGCACTTTTCTGTTTCCAAGCTGTGATGATGACCTAGAGAAGTTTGATTGAAGTACCAGGCCAAGATAGTGGAACTGGTCTACCACTTCCACTTCCTTCCCGTGCTTGAGGACTGGTTTGTTTTTGCTGCTCTTCTGTCTGAAATCTAGAATCATTAACTTTGTCTTTTTAAAGTGTTGATGATTAGGTGGTTGTGCTCATTGAAAGACCCAGGTGTTACTATTTCTTCGTGGTAGCTGTTCTCGTCACAGTTTTCTATAAGCCAAGCCCGAGCCAAATCGTCTGCGTACAAGTATCTTAACTTCAGTGCACCCACTATGTGAGATTCACAGGTGTTGGTGTGGGCGTTGTCCAGTACAAGTAAGGTGACGCAGCCTTGGGACGCACAAGTAATCAGAAATGACGTTAAGGGACCTGTGGCCGTCAACTGACACACATTGATGGCGGTCTACTAGACTGCTCATGATTAGTCCACACAGTGGGAACAGGGCACCCACTTTTCACCGAGTGGTAGTCTAATAGTGCTGAAAGAGGTACTGTAATCCACGAAGAAAATATCAACCTAGGTTCCAGGTCGGTCTAGGTGGGTAACAGCAGCTTGCAAAAGGCAGATGATGGCATCGTCTAATCCCTGTCTTCGAGCGGAACGTAACATGAATATATTTTGTGCAAATTTGTCAAGGCACTTAGATTAGGAGTTACTGAGCGGAAGTCAGTAAGAGTGATAACATTGCTTTTCTTTGGTATTGTTAGGACGTTAGACGTATTCCATAGAAAAGACACTCCCAATCTGGAGCGACCGATCATCATCATCATCATCATCATCATCATCATCATCATCATCATCATCATCATCATCATCATCATCATCATCATCATCATCATCATCATCATCATCATCATCATCATCATCGTCATCATCATCATCATCATCATCATCATCACCATCATTGTCATCGCCGCCGTCGTCGTCGTCATCCTCCTCCTCCTCCTCGTCTTCATCCTCGTCGTCGCAGTCGTTTTCGTTGTCGTTATCGTCGTTGTTGCTGTTGTTGTTATCATCATCATTATTGTGGTGATGGTGGTGGTGGTGGTTGCGGTGATGATCATGATGGTAATGATGATGATGATGATGATGATGATGATGATGATGATGATGATGATGATGATGATGATGATGATGATGATGACGACGATGATGATGATGGTGGTGATGATGATGATGATGATGGTGGTGGTGATGGTGATGATGATGATGATGATGATGATGATGATGATGATGATGATGATGATGATGATGATGCTGCTGCTGCTGCTGATGATGATGTTGATGATAATGATGATGATGATGATGATGATGATGATGAATAAAGATGATGATGATGGTTGTGGTAGTGGTGGTTGTAGTGATGATGATGATGATGATGATGATGATGATGATGATGATGATGATGATGCTGATGCTGATGATGATGATAGTGGTGGTGGTGGTACTGCTGCTGCTGATGACGACGACGACGACGATGAAGACGACGACGACGATGCTTCTGCTGCTGCTTCTGAAATTTACTTGTATTGTAGCCGGCTCTCGTGAAGAATCAGTACAACGGGATCGACCATCTCCTCGGAAAGGTATGAAACAAGACGATATCGTTTATAGGCGTGACGTGTCCTAGTTTGTTCGTTTACCTGCCACTTTTAATGTGTGTTTAGGTAATCATGATCAAAATTATGTGTGAAGATGCATAGTTTGTCTGCTGTGCATGCATGCATGCAGCAGCAGCAGCAGCAGCAGCAGCAGCAGCAGTAGCAGTAGCAGTAGCAGTAGCAGTAGCAGTAGCAGTAGCAGTAGAACAATAAGAAACTGCGAGGTGTTTTGTTTCGTAGACCTATTGCCTGTGGGAGGAAATATTATCTGTGTCTCACAGTCCTGGTGGGAACTAACTGGAGTCGCTTGCCAGATGGCAGAGATTTGAACTCACAACTAAAAAGGTGGGTGCGGTCATTCATGATGCTCCTTGCCTTTGTAAGCGTCCTATCAGTATTGAGATTATGTAGACGTGCCAAATCTTTCTCTGTGATGTTGCTGGCAGTACAATTTTTCTGTTTCTTTTTGGGACATGGCATGGAGCAGCTCATAATATGCGGTACAGAATGCATTCAGTGACAGTTCTGTAAGAATAAATTATGTCATTACAGAAGGTGAAGTGGCCGAGTGGTTAGCGCGCTGGACCTACAGCCGCTTGCGGCCAGTGGGTGCGGCGTTCGAAGCTGCGCGGTCCCCAGAATTGCATCCTTGAGCAAGATGCTTAACTCCCATTGCTTCTCCCCACCCAGGAGTGAAACCGGGTACCAAATGGCCCTCTTTAGGGCTACCAAACGGCCCTCCTCAGGGCCTCTCCCCAGGTCCTTCGGATGAGACCTTAATAAACCGAGGTCTAGTGTGTGATACGCATTCACAACATCAAAATCACGCACTATGAAGATCCTGACGCTCATGTCCTCGACGGGTGGGTGTCGGCCACAGTAAAAACACCCAGCATGCACAATTTCTCCTTTGTGGAAAACAGTGTGCCAGCGCCCTTGGCAGCAGGAGACTGGTCTCATTGACTTGAGACACTACACACTGAGAGACAGCCTCAACATCGGCTTAAGCGCCTTGAGCATCCTGCCAGCATGGATACGTGCGCTATACAAGTAGACATCATCATCATCATCATACAGAACATCCAACGTAACATTGAGTTTATTGTTCGGAGAAATTGCACTCTTTGTAGGCACTTTTCTGTTTCCAAGCTGTGATGGTGACCTAGAGAAGTTTGATTGAAGTACCAGGCCAAGATAGTGGAAGTGGTCTACCACTTCCACTTCCTTCCCGTGCTTGAGGACTGGTTTGTTTTTGCTGCTCTTCTGTCTGAAATCTAGAATCATTAACTTTGTCTTTTTAAAGTGTTGATGATTAGGTGGTTGTGCTCATTGAAAGACCCAGGTGTTACTATTTCTTCGTGGTAGCTGTTCTCGTCACAGTTTTCTATAAGCCAAGCCCGAGCCAAATCGTCTGCGTACAAGTATCTTAACTTCAGTGCACCCACTATGTGAGATTCACAGGTGTTGGTGTGGGCGTTGTCCAGTAAAAGTAAGGTGACGCAGCCTTGGGACGCACAAGTAATCAGAAATGACGTTAGGGACCTGTGGCCGTCAACTGACACACATTGATGGCGGTCTACTAGACTGCTCATGATTAGTCCACACAGTGGGAACAGGGCACCCACTTTTCACCGAGTGGTAGTCTAATAGTGCTGAAAGAGGTACTGTAATCCACGAAGAAAATATCAACCTAGGTTCCAGGTCGGTCTAGGTGGGTAACAGCAGCTTGCAAAAGGCAGATGATGGCATCGTCTAATCCCTGTCTTCGAGCGGAACGTAACATGAATATATTTTGTGCAAATTTGTCAAGGCACTTAGATTAGGAGTTACTGAGCGGAAGTCAGTAAGAGTGATAACATTGCTCTTCTTTGGTATTGTTAGGACGTTAGACGTATTCCATAGAAAAGACACTCCCAATCTGGAGCGACCGATCATCATCATCATCATCATCATCATCATCATCATCATCATCATCATCATCATCATCATCATCATCATCATCATCATCATCATCATCATCATCATCATCATCATCATCATCATCATCATCATCATCATCATCATCATCATCATCATCATCATCATCATCATCATCATCATCATCACCATCATTGTCATCGCCGCCGTCGTCGTCGTCATCCTCCTCCTCCTCCTCGTCTTCATCCTCGTCGTCGCAGTCGTTGTCGTTGTCGTTGTCGTCGTTGTTGCTGTTGTTGTTATCATCATCATTATTGTGGTGATGGTGGTGGTGGTGGTGGCGGTGATGATCATGATGATGATGATGATGATGATGATGATGATGATGATAAAGATGATGATGATGGTTGTGGTCGTGGTGGTTGTAGTGATGATGATGATGATGATGATGATGATGATGATGATGATGATGATGATGATGATGATGATGATGATGATGATGCTGATGATGATGCTGATGCTGATGATGATGATAGTTGTGGTGGTGGTACTGCTGCTGCTGATGACGACGACGACGACGATGAAGACGACAACGACGATGCTTCTGCTGCTGCTTCTGAAATTTACTTGTATTGTAGCCGGCTCTCCTGAAGAATCAGTACAACGGGATCGACCATCTCCTAGAAAAGGTATGAAACAAGACGATATCGTTTATAGGCGTGACGTGTCCTAGTTTGTTCGTTTACCTGCCACTTTTAATGTGTGTTTAGGTTATCATGATCAAAATTATGTAAGAAGATGCATAGTTTGCCTGCTGTGCATGCATGCAGCAGCAGCAGCAGCAGCAGCAGCAGCAGTAGCAGTAGCAGTAGCAGTAGCAGTAGCAGTAGAACAATAAGAAACTGCGAGGTGTTTTGTTTCGTAGACCTATTGCCTGTGGGAGGAAATATTATCTGTGTCTCACAGTCCTGGTGGGAACTAACTGGAGTCGCTTGCCAGATGGCAGAGATTTGAACTCACAACTGAAAAGGTGGGTGGGGTCATTCATGATGCTCCTTGCCTTTGTAAGCGTCCTATCAGTATTGAGATTATGTAGACGTGCCAAATCTTTCTCTGTGATGTTGCTGGCAGTACATTTTTTCTGTTTCTCCTTGGGACATGGCATGGAGCAGCTCATAATATGCGGTACAGAATGCTTTCAGTGACAGTTCTGTAAGAATAAATTATGTCATTACAGAACATCCAACGTAACATTGTTTTATTGTTCGGAGAAATTGCACTCTTTGTAGGCACTTTTCTGTTTCCAAGCTGTGATGGTGACCTAGAGAAGTTTG
>JAWQFJ010013857.1:0-2500 GCA_034096865.1 Theodoxus fluviatilis | reverse complement strand
TTTGAAGTGACCTTGACCCTGAACTATGGAAGATAACTGTTTCAAACTTAATAATTATGTGAGGCACATGTTATATTTTCTTCATGAGACACATTAGTTCACATATGATCAAGGTCAAGGTCACTTTGACCCTTATGAAATGTGACCAAAATGGGGTAGTGAACCACTAAAAGTGACTATATCTCATGGTAGAAAGTGCCAATAAGCACCATTGTGCTTCCTATGTCTTGAATTAACAGCTTTGTGTTGCATGACCTTGGATGACCTTGACGTTGGGTCAAGGTCACATGTATTTTGGCAGGAAAAATGTGTAAAGCATTTCTCAGTGTATGATGTCATTGGTAGGTTGAGTTGTTTGACCTTGACCTTGAAGGTCACGGTCATATAAAGGTCAAGGTCAAGCATGTGAGTCGTATGGGCTTTGCCCTTCTTGTTTCTGTTTCTCCTTGGGACATGGCATGGAGCAGCTCATAATATGCGGGACAGAATGCTTTCAGTGGCAGCTCTGTAAGAATAAATTATGTCATTACAGAACATCCAACGTAACATTGTTATAGTGTTCGGAGAAAGTGCAGTCTTTGTAGGCACTTTTCTGTTTCCAAGCTGTGATGGTGACCTAGAGAAGTTTGATTGAAGTACCATGCCAAGATAGTGGAACTGTTCTACCACTTCCATTTCCTTCCCGTGCTTGAGGACTGGTTTGTTTTTGCTGCTCTTCTGTCTGAAATCTAGAATCCTTAACTTTGTCTTTTTAAAGTGTTGATGATTAGGTGGTTGTGCTCATTGAAAGACCCAGGTGTTACTATTTCTTCGTGGTAGCTGTTCTCGTCACAGTTTTCTATAAGACAAGCCCGAGCCAAATCGTCTGCGTACAAGTATCTTAACTTCAGTGCACCCACTATGTGAGATTCACAGGTATTGGTGTGGGCGTTGTCCAGTACAAGTAAGGTGACGCAGCCTTGGGACGCACAAGTAATCAGAAATGACGTTAGGGACCTGTGGCCGTCAACTGACACACACTGATAGCGGTCTACTAGACTGCTCATGATTAGTCCTCCCAGTGGGATCAGGGCACCCACTTTTCACCGAGTGGTAGTCTAATAGTGCTGAAAGAGGTACTGTAATCCACGAAGAAAATATCAACCTAGGTTCCAGGTCGGTCTAGGTGGGTAACAGCAGCTTGCAAAAGGCAGATGATGGCATCATCTAATCCCTGTCTTCGAGCGGAACGTAACATGAATATATTTTGTGCAAATTTGTCAAGGCACTTAGATTAGGAGTTACTGAGCGGAAGTCAGTAAGAGTGATAACATTGCTCTTCTCTGGTATTGTTAGGACGTTAGACGTATTCCATAGAAAAGACACTCCCAATCTGGAGCGACCGATCATCATCATCATCATCATCATCATCATCATCATCATCATCATCATCATCATCATCATCATCATCATCATCATCATCATCATCACCATCATTGTCATCGCCGTCGTCGTCGTCGTCATCCTCCTCCTCCTCCTCGTCTTCATCCTCGTCGTCGCAGTCGTTGTCGTTGTCGTTGTCGTCGTTGTTGCTGTTGTTGTTATCATCATCATTATTGTGGTGTGGTGATGGTGATGATGATGATGATGATGATGATGATGATGATGATGATGATGATGATGATGATGATGATGATGATGATGATGATGATGATGCTGCTGCTGCTGCTGATGATGATGATGATGATGATGATGATGATGATGATGATGATGATGTGTGATGATGATGATGATGATGATGATGATGATGATGATGATGATGATGATGATGATGATGATGATGATGATGATGATGATGATGATGATGATGATGATGATAATGATGATGATGATGATGGTTGTGGTAGTGGTGGTTGTAGTGATGATGATGATGATGATGATGAAGATGATAATGAATGATGATGATGATGATGATGATGATGATGATGATGATGATGATGCTGATGCTGCTGATGATGATAGTGGTGGTGGTGGTGGTGGTGGTACTGCTGCTGCTGATGACGACGACGACGACGATGAAGACGACGACAACGATGCTTCTGCTGCTGCTTCTGAAATTTACTTGTATTGTAGCCGGCTCTCGTGAAGAATCAGTACAACGGGATCGACCATCTCCTCGGAAAGGTATGAAACAAGACGATATCGTTTATAGGCGTGACGTCTCCTAGTTTATTCGTTTACCTGCCACTTTTAATGTGTGTTTAGGTAATCATGATCAAAATTATGTGTGAAGATGCATAGTTTGTCTGCTGTGCATGCATGCAGCAGCAGCAGCAGCAGCAGCAGCAGCAGCAGTAGCAGTAGCAGTAGCAGTAGCAGTAGCAGTAGCAGTAGAACAATAAGAAACTGCGAGGTGTTTTGTTTCGTAGACCTATTGCCTGTGGGAGGAAATATTATCTGTGTCTCACAGTCCTGGTGGGAACTAACTAGAGTCGCTTGCCAGATGGCAGAGAGTTGAACT
>JAWQFJ010013855.1:0-20724 GCA_034096865.1 Theodoxus fluviatilis | reverse complement strand
AGGTCGTGAAAGATTCTACTTTTTACAAATCGAATGCAGGTCGCACGCAGATGGTCAGGGCGAAGCGGCTAAAGACAGCTATCCCCTTCCAGTCACCGGCTTCTGATTGGCCACTTCGTGTCACGTGACTGAGATACTTTCGTCTGCTCTAGTACTTCCAGCGGCGAAACCCGGGTAATCTGTCAGTCCGTGCCTTCAACTTTGGAAGCATCTTACCGACACAGATTTTTCTCCTCATCATGGATCGTGCTGAAGATGGTATGTCTGCATTTTGTGGTTTGACTGCAAGTGTAACTTTTCTGACTTGCGTTCCACTCAACACATTTTTGACCTGGTGGACATGTTACATACATGTATGTACTCGATTAATTGACTCGATTAAATTGAACTGATGTTTTTGATATAAATTTGTATTAATCCTGAAAAATTATGAATAAATAAATTTGGCTGAAACTTTTACTGAGATTCTGGTTTACCTTGCTGCATTTTATTGATTCTATGTATCTTCTCTATTTTCTCAACTGGCCACAATTCAGGACAATTCAGGTATAACAAAATCCACATTAAATTCAAATAAACACTAAGACTGTAAGAAAACTAGATATCATGACCTAAATATATAAATTTACAATGTAAACACTGACACGACTGTTACAACATACAACACAAATAACATTGTAAATACGCAAACAGAGCCTGCACAGTGTCAAAAACATAAATTTTCTTCATACGCGCGTGTTCATTAGACGACAGAAAACATCAAATTTCATTCATTCGCGCAATAGTCTTGGCAGCGTTCAGCGGACGAAGTAAACATCAAACTACGGCGACCATAACGTAAGTACGAGTGTCAAAAACATAAATTTTCTTCATGCGCGCGTGTTCATTAGACGACAGAAAACATCAAATTTCATTCATTCGCGCAATAGTCTTGGCAGCGTTCAGCGGACGAACTACGTCACGAAGTAAACATCAAACTACGGCGACCATAACGTCAGTACGAGTTGCAGACGAAACTATCACAGTCACGTGACACGAAGTGGCCAATCAGAAGCCGGTGACTCTGGAAGGGGATAGCTGTCTTTAGCCGCATGTGAAGAATCCACCGCTTATCGTTGCACGTTCGCACAGAAAACGCTGTATTTCGGGATACTAGAAACCCCATCCGAAGAAAATGTCAATAGGTAGTGAAAGATTCTACATTTTACAAATCGAATGCAGGTCGCACGCATACAGCTACACGTCAAAGCGTCGTTGCCATAGCTCGGTGAAGGGACGTAACTCTAAATTCTAACCTCGCTGAAAATCGCTCGAGTGCGATGTCTCGGTGCAATCGTTGCGTGTGGCTGTCAATCCGATTTTTACACGCACGGTCAGACCGGATCGGGAGTGTGATGAGGTGCACCTATCACCATCACCAAGTGTATTGTACATTTACTGTGTCCATGTCATAAGGTGCACCTATCACCAAGTGTATTTTACGTCTGCTGTGCTCATCCTCTATGCAGTTATCTCCGCTGCTGTATCTTCCCAACCCCCTATCCTTGGCTAGTGAACCGCTCTCCTCAGTTTGCGGAAGTGCCAGATTGTCAGCACCCACCTCTCTGCTCTTCCCCTGCCCCTGTTTCTCTCCATAATTACCCCCTCCCCGTCCTTGCATGGGCTGTGGTCTGATTGTCTGCGGCTGCCCTGTGGGTCGCTGCTCTGTCGGTCGTTGTCGGCACCCACCCACGCATATCTCTGCCCTCCCCCATGTTTCTCTCCATAGCTACCCCCCTCTCCTCTTTTGCCAGAAGAAGAGAACTTCCGCCCTTTGTCTCTCCCCCATATGTTTCTTTCCATAGCTACCCCCTCTCCTCTTTTACCGGAAGAGAGAACTTCCGCCCTTTGTCTGAACGCCTCCCGGAAGTGAACCCTTCCGGTTTTCCGTTTTGTTCCTATGCCTGTCCATCCAGATAAATAGAGGCTGCGATGCTTGCTTAGACAGACCCGATTACACCAGGGTGAGAGACAGACCCATCCCATCTGTGAGAGAGACCATTTCACCACCCGGGTCCAGAAGTTTACTTACTAAGAACTTGTACCAACGGCCAATAAAGAGTGGAAAGAAACTCGACCCTGTGTCTTACTTGACTCCAACCTTACCACCGACCACCACAGGAGCAAAATCGGCTAGAAAACTGGTACATGTATAGGCGCCTTTACGGGTCAGACGCTGACAGTCCTGGAAACCTTTTCGCCCAAAGGCAGGAATGACTACACTGCCCTCGTTCGGACCCTCCATGTCAGGTTCCAAGTTACCCAGAATGAAGACCAGGCTAAGGCATTGCTCTATGCAAGAAAGTGCAAGAAGGGCGAAGCGCCCATTGAGCTGGCGGCCGACATCGAGAGACTGTTGAGGCGAGCTGACCCTGCCTTTAATAGGGAGGCTATCAACGACCTGGCTCGAGAGAAGTTTCTAGATGCCCTCGTCCACCACTAAGCGAAACATCAGGTGCAGGTGTTGGCTCCAACCACCTTGGCGGGGGCAATCAACACCACTCTCTGCGTCGAGGCCATCACTCAACGTGAAGAGGCGACCCAGCAAACTTCCCACTCTTACAGGATCAGAGCCATTGGCAGCCAGGAAAAGCTGGAGGGTGACGGCCATACACTCTCTCTCTGACTCGGTTTCGTCAGTTAATGGTGGAGTTGATGGAAAAGATGCAAAACCGTTCCTCTCATCAGGATGGACAGCATGGTCAAATCAAATGATAGTACATGTATTGTGACAAGACAGGCCACATCGCTCGCTGCTGTCCACAGGCAAAGAAGAAGACCACCACAGCCCAGGAAAACTAGGATGCACCAGGCTAAGGGGGCAAAGTCCGGCGTCCCCTGCCTCTACCCCCATACCCCATCAGTCATCGACTCAGGAGTGTCCGCTTAGACCAACGAGAACCGTTGACCGAGGTTCACATCGACGGCAACCGTCTCCAGGGGCTGATCGACTCAGGAGCGACCATTACTGTGTTTGAGGACTGGTCTGCGCCGTTTCAAGAGGATGGAGAAATCGACGATGATGCTCAATGACGTCAAAAACAGACGGCGTCGTGACAGTGAAGGTGAAGGCCGATGAGCTTGTTATTTCTCACCCCTTCGTGATCATCTACAGAGAAGATGACATCATCCTAGGGGCAGATTTTCTGCAGAAGCATTGCTGCATAATAGACTGGGGACGGTCCCTTCTGCTCATAGATGGGCACCCTGTGCAGTTGAAGGGTCTTTTGGGTGAGGGGAAAGCTTTTTTTTTATTTTTTTTTTAAAATAGTGCAGTGAAAATCCCCCCCCCCCCCCCCTCCCCATCCCCCCACCCTCCATTTATTCATTCATTTATAAAAAGAGAGAAACAGAGGAGAGAAAAAGGTAAGGTACACATTGCAGTTTTCATCAATCATCATCAATCAGCAAAAGAGGAAGTCTACTGAGCGTAGTAACGTCGGGGGTGGATGGGAAGGAGTGGGGTGGGGTTTATCTTCTTCCAGCTGAAAAAAGAACAAAAGAGAATGAGATATAGAATAAGTTGTTGAGAGAGAGAGAGAGGGGGAAGGGGTGTGTGTGAAGGGTATGCGAAATTTAGAAATGTAAGGGCATCAGATGGTGAAGAAGGAATGTTAGGAAGGTTTGACGAGATGGACTGATGGGGATTTCACAGTGCCAAATTGTGTTGAGTTGCATATATCGAATACAAGTCAATGTAATGTACAGTATATTATTTCATTATGTAAAATTGTTCCATTTTGTCTTAAAATGTTCAAGGGTCTGGAAGATTTTTGCGCTGTATTTTTCTATTTGAATTACCTGTATTATGTATCTTGTCAAATCTTGAATATGTGGTTTTTGACTCACATGCGAAGCAAAAGTGAGTCTATGTACTGAGCCGTGTCGTCCGTCCGTCCGTCCGTCCGGGCGTAAAAAACTTAAACGTTGGATTTTTCTCGGAGACTATTAAGTCTATCAACACCAAATGTGGCATGATGGTGTATGATGACAAGGCCTAAAAAAAAAATACATAGTGACTTGACCTTGCTTCAAGGTCAAGGTCACAGGAGCCATAAATGTGGTCTCAAAAACAGTCATTTTCACATTTTCCCACTTTTCTCCCACGTTATTGAGAATGGCGACCTTAGCTACAAGTGGTATATAGGTCAAAGCAAGCCCTATCTTTTGATACCAGTTTGGTTGACCTTGCTTCAAGGTCAAGGTCACAGGAGCTCTTCAAAGTTGGATTTTATACATATTTTGAAGTGACCTTGACCCTGAACTATGGAAGATAACTGTTTCAAACTTAATAATTATGTGGGGCACATGTTATACTTTCATCATGAGACACATTTGGTCACATATCATCAAGGTCAAGGTCACTTTGACCCTTATGAAATGTGACCAAAATGGGGTAGTGAACCACTAAAAGTGACTATATCTCATGGTAGAAAGTGCCAATAAGCACCATTGTGCTTCCTATGTCTTGAATTAACAGCTTTGTGTTGCATGACCTTGGATGACCTTGACCTTGGGTCAAGGTCACATGTATTTTGGTAGGAAAAATGTGTAAAGCATTTCTTTGTGTATGATGTCATTGGTAGGTTTAGTTGTTTGACCTTGACCTTGAAGGTCACCTGAAGGTCAAGGTCATATAAAGGTCAAGGTCAAGCATGTGAGTCGTATGGGCTTTGCCCTTCTTGTTCATCTTTCTGCTTACAATGATAAATATGTTTTCTAGTTAGGGTTAATCTGTGATTTACTGCTTTACTTCCCTGTGGTGAATTTGACAGCATGATATAGTTTTTGAGATATATACAGTTCATATTGTCCCAGAGAATCCTGGTAAATGGACCAAGGAGAAAAATACGTTCTAGTGTCTCGTTCATTTCTATACATGCTGCACCTGTTGTCGTTTGTTAGTCTTATTGCTTTTAGAAATACATTAGTTGGTAGGATTTTGTGCAAGAGCTGGAATTGAAATGATCTTGTTCGCGTGTCTGGGTTGGCCCATTTATTTAATGTGTGATACTTCCTCCATAGAAGATTGTAGTCGGACAGGTTTCTTGATCATTTTTCGTGCTCTTGCAGGTAGTGAATTGTTTTTTGCTAGAGTGTTATAGAAAAAAGTAATGCCTGTCTTTGCTTTGGTTTCCTTAATTGGAGGAGAACTGGGAATATCTAGCATAGATTGATTACAGTTACATGCGAGGATATCTTTCCATCTCCCCGGAATGTTATGCACTATTTTGTTGTATTAAAAAAAAATTGCCATTAATCTGGTATTGCGACATTATTTCAGAAAATAATTTTGGTTGACCTTTCACATTGACGATATCTCTGACAGACTTTATGCCGGCGTTGTACCACGCAAGGTTGAACAAGTTTTTATCTTTCAGAGATGGATTGTTCCACAAAGATTGAGAGAGAATTTGTTCTACTGTTGCTGGTTGATCACATTTTGTTAATATCTCATTCCAATGACTGAAAACTTCTTTTCCAAAATGGATATATTCCTGCGATGGTTTCAGGGTCTTCAGTATTATTTCACATTTATGGTTCGTAAAATATATATGGTTGCGTGTGAAGTTATCGTGCAGTAAACGTCTCATCCAATCTTTTACCATTACATCTCTTTTTATTTTGCTAGGTTTACCGTTCCGAAGAAATTGGAAGCATGTTTTTCTGATTTCCTTTATTATACTGTCTGGGGGTCGAGGAATGTTCATCAGATAATAAATCAATTTAGAGAGTGCTATTGTCTTTATGATTTTGACTTTTCCGATAAGTGTGAGATTTCTCCCTCTCCATGTTTTGAGTACATTCTTTACTTTTCCTACTGGCCCTTCATAGTTTCATTTAGGGACATCCGATATGTTGGCAGATAATGTAATCCCAAGAACTTTAAAGAAACCTTGATTCCAATCTAAATCATAGTGTGTACATATCTGAGTCTTGCAATTACTCAGAGATCCAAACCCCACCAATCTTGTTTTTTCGATAGCAACAAAGAAAGCAGACTATTGCTCCCCCTTGACTTTAATAAAATTTTCGTTACAAATACTATTTCAACTGATTAATTACTTGAATAGAATTGAAATTTCTCATAAATTTGTAACTGAGCAGAAAAGTTTACAGTAAAATTAAAATTAGGATTGTGTTTCTCCTCCTGAGCGATTCTATGCATTTATAAGTTATTTTATACGTTTTAAATGAGATAGATCTTTGATAGAACGTACCCAAATATGCCTTTTAAGCTTTTGCCCCGACTTCCTGGGGTTTAATGCACCGACAGCATGAAGTTAATGCACTGTAAGAAATATATTTATTTTTTACATTTAGTTTCGTTGTTACGAAAGAAAGTCAGTATGTTGCATAGGATATTAGTGCCCTCAATTTGTTTAGTCTGGTTAACTTGATGTATCTGTTACAGGGAATAAGAAAATTTAGGGAATAAGCTTAATCCCTGAAATTTTAAGGGAATAGGCTTATTCCCTGTTTCAACTGGGGAGTAAGCTTATTCCCTGAAATGGGAGGTCATTTTTTTTGGCTTATTCCCTGATTAGTTTAAAGCACACAAACAGAAACACTAATTCAAATTAAACATCGGTTTATTCATAAATACACAAGGATCAAAATACAAGATGAAAATATTGCTGCTCACAAACAATGACCTTTGAAGAATTTGCGGGGCTCCGAAGAGAAGGAAAATGTCTAAAATTTGGTATGCCACCTCTGCTGGTCGTTTTGTTGTAAAGGTTCTAAGCACGCAAAACTTGGTAAGATGTTCCTGGTAGACCATAACCCATGAGTATCCTCTCTGTTTAAGTGACTGATAGTCAATTAAATCCACTTGAGATCTTGATCCAAAGGACTTTGACAGGAGAGGCTTCACAACAATGCCTTTAATCGTAGGTCTTCTTTTTTTCCCTGACACTGAACGCACAGCGATCAGCGCCGAGAAGACCAAGGTGATGACGAACAATCCTCGGGGCTTCAAAATGGAAATCAAAGTGAAGGGCCAAAAACTGGAAGCTGTGAACAACTTCAAATACCTGGGATCTATCGTGACTGATGAAGGGTTCAAACCAGAGATAATGTCCAGGATAGCACAAACAACAGCAGCATTGGCAAAGGTGAAGCCAATATGGCGTGACAGAAATATCACTCTCGCGTCGAAGATCAGGCTCATGCGCACGCTGGCCCTCTCCGTATTCTTGTAGGCATGCGAGTCCTGGACACTCACATCTGAACTACAGAGACGAATACAAGCCCTGGAAATGAGATGCTACCGCAAGATTCTGAACATCTCATATAAAGACCATGTAACGAATGAGGAAGTCAGCAACAGGATCAGGAGAGCAATTGGACAGTACGAAGACCTGCTCTCAATCGTGAAAAGCAGAAAGCTGAAGCGGTACGGTCACGTGTCAAGAGGCAGTGGGCTGGACAAGACCATCCTGCAAGGTACCGTACCAGGAGGGAGAAGGAGAGGCAGGCAGAGAAAGAGGTGGGAAGACAACATCAAAGAGTGGACATGCTTGACCTTTGCTGACTCACAGCGAGCCACAGAGGATAGAGATCGATGGAGGAAGATTGTCCGAAAGTCATCGGTAGTGCCTCAACAACCCATCTCAGGATTAAGAGACTGAACTGAACTGAACTGTGAACGCACAAAGACTTGAACAAAGTGACACTGGCCTCTGTTATGTTTGCATACTTTTTCCCAGCCTCTTTCAACATTTTATCACGGCCACCATGGCCAGTGACAACATGGATGCGCTTTAAAACATCGTACATTTCCTTAAAAAATATGAAGTGTTTTGGTTGCTCAGTTTCGTCCTTTCACTTTAGAACGAGTTTGGATACTTGCCCACAGGTAAGAATTTCATACCTTCTTAGAAGGTGCCTTTGATGTTGGGTTTTAGTAGCTGATGTTGCTGCTGCTTCCTTCACTTCATCTAAAATTCTGTGGTACTCATCTCTGGTCATAAGTAATCTATTTGCTTTCTCCTTATTTTTTAGCGTCCATGTTGCTTGATATGAATCACAGACTAGACTGACTTTTTCAATTGAACTGAATCTGCCCGAGGAAAGATCAAAACACAAACACCGACAACAGTTCACGAAATCATTCTGTATTTATCAAGAGAGTGAGTAAAAGTCAAGAAAGAACTCATTTCCAAGCAAAAGAAGTTTTAAAGAGTGATCAAAGCTCACTGACATCGAATTTATTTATGGTAAAATGTACACGTCTTTCTGTTTGTGTGTTTCAAACTAATCAGGGAATAAGCCAAAAAATGACCTCCCATTTCAGGGAATAAGCTAAATCCCTGATTTTTTTAGGGAATAAGCTTACTCCCCAGTTGAAACAGGGAATAAGCCTATTCCCATTAACATTTCAGGGATTAAGCTGATTCCCTAAATTGTTCTTATTCCCTGTAACATATCTAGCTGTTTACAGAATAGAATGATTTTCGAAAATGAAAAGGGCCGGGGAGCCTCATATGGCCCAGTCGCTTTCCCCTCATACATGTATATTATATTAGGCCCCCCTGCCCCCCCCCCCATAGCTATATTCATATCATATACCATATCAACACCATAACACATCACGTCAACAACTCACATCACGTCACATCACATCACATGATACTCCCATAGCAAGGTGTGTTCTGGACTGACTTATCATATTGGCTTGTTAATGCCCAAATCCTTCCGGGTTTAATGTCCCAAAGACATGGCTTGCTCAACAGATGATTTTCCCCCCTTTCCAACCTTGTCAATTTGGTGGCTCTAGGGTAGATCTATGTGGTAGATATAGTAGATTATTCAAAGGTCGATGTTATATTTTTTTAATTGTCGAACATTTTCTTATGTGCCTGCCTTAATAAGCCCTTCTCGAATTACCAGACTTCATTCTGGATACGCAGAGAGCGGAATGCCTAGCTATTAGTCTTACGTACCCCACCATTTTGAAAGGCTAAGCTTAGCTGATTTCGCAACACGCCACACAGCTCGCTCAAAGTGTCAGCGTTAATCTTTGCCCGGAGTCCTTGTGCGAAATACACATGTATGTATAGTGAGGGTTGTCTATATGCCACGTGCGTGAGGAATAAAGCTTAGTGTATCATTGTATGAATAGGCAGAATGCAAGAGCGTGGCAAGGTTTTTTTATAGTATTTCTTGAAAGCGATATGTATGTAAGAAACCATTTGTTCCGTAGTTTGTAAACATGAACACTAATTAGCCGAGATCGAGGAGAAGAGATTGTAAACACTAAAATGAAAATCTCCACACTAAAGCTGGGAAAAGGGTCAAGGTGTCAGTAAACTATATCTCTCCTAAAAGATCTAAACACAATTTTCTCCACGGAAGAGCACGTCCCTAACAAGTTGGCCTTAATAAAGAAATAAACACCGGGCGCATAATTATGATCTGCGCGCTGAGCAGCAGACGATCGAGCAGCATACAGGCCTATATAACCAAAGATTATAGGTTACACAAAGATAGCTCATGCCGAGCTTTTGCTATATAGAGTTACAAGACGCTCGGAAGGCAGCGCCCCAAGCGGCCAAGACTATGGGGAAGTAATCACACTGCTTAGAGTTAGATACATGTAAAAAGTGCTTGTTTGTCGACGCGTTTCTGATGCATTCCGATCATGTTTGTGAATACATTTACGGTGTAATGTGTAATAAAATGATTTGCTGCAATAATGGGGGTGTTTTGGCTTTGTTTTTTTTGTAGCAGGCGTTGTGAAATCGAAAGATTTGGTTCATCTAAATGGATGCTTGTGCGCATGCGCGTGAGCCTATAGTCCGTTTAAACATTGCTCTGTCAGTGGACTTCGCACGCCCGGGGAGTAATGCCAAAGATCCGGCCGCGTTAAAACATGCAAAAAATTAATTAGATTAAAAACTAATCGAAAATAGTCATATTAGACTGTTTTAACGTATACTTTCTGCACAAAACCCACAGAAGATAAGTAAACAAACCTCACCGGTCGTATGTACCTAGATGGCTAGCAGACGAATAATCTTTGTCTCCACTGACAGAGCAATGTTGAAACGGACTATAGGCTCACATTTCGATGAACCAAATATTTCGATTTCACAACGCCTGCTACAAAAAAACAAAGCCAAAACACCCCCATTATTGCAGCAAATCATTTTATTACACATTACACCGTAAATGTATTCACAAACATGATCGGAATGCATCAGAAACGCGTCGACAAACAAGCACTTTTTACATGTATCTAACTCTAAGCAGTGTGATTACTTCCCCATAGTCTTGGCCGCTTGGGGCGCTGCCTTCCGAGCGTCTTGTAACTCTATATAGCAAAAGCTCGGCATGAGCTATCTTTGTGTAACCTATAATCTTTGGTTATATAGGCCTGTATGCTGCTCGATCGTCTGCTGCTCAGCGCGCAGATCATAATTATGCGCCCGGTGTTTATTTCTTTATTAAGGCCAACTTGTTAGGGACGTGCTCTTCCGTGGAGAAAATTGTGTTTAGATCTTTTAGGAGAGATATAGTTTACTGACACCTTGACCCTTTTCCCAGCTTTAGTGTGGAGATTTTCATTTTAGTGTTTACAATCTCTTCTCCTCGATCTCGGCTAATTAGTGTTCATGTTTACAAACTACGGAACAAATGGTTTCTCACATACATATCGCTTTCAAGAAATACTATAAAAACCCTTGCACGCTCTTGCATTCTGCTATTCATACAATGATACACTAAGCTTTATTCCTCACGCACGTGGCATATATACAACACTCACTATACATACATGTGTATTTCGCACAAGGACTCCGGGCAAAGATAACGCTGACACTTTGAGCGAGCTGTGTGCGTGTTGCGAAATCAGCTAAGCTTAGCCCTTTCAAAATGGGGGTACGTAATACTAATAGCTAGGCATTCCGCTCTCTGCGTATCCAGAATGATTCTGGTAATCGAGAAGGATTATTAAGCAGCACATAAGAAAATTTCGACAATTAAAAAAAATAACATCGACCTTTGATAATCTACTATATCTACCCATAGATCTACCCTAGAGCCACCAAATTGACAAGTTGGAAAGGGGGGGAAATCATCTGTTGAGCAGCCATGTATTTGGGACATTAAACCCGGAAGGATTGGGCATTACAAGCCAATATGATAAGTCATTCCAACACACCTAGCTATGTGAGTATAATGTGATGTGATGTGACGTGATGTGAGTTGTGACGTGATGTGTTATGGTGTGATATGGTATATGATATGATATAGCTAGGCCTAATATAATATACATGTATAGGGGAAAGCGACTGGGCCATATGAGGCTCCCCGGCCCTTTTCATTTTCGAAAATCATTCTATTCTGTAAACAGCTAGATATGTTACAGGGAATAAGAACAATTAGGGAATAAGCTTAATCCCTGAAATTTTAAGGGAATAGGCTTATTCCCTGTTTCAACTGGGGAGTAAGCTTATTCCCTAAAAAAATCAGGGATTTAGCTTATTCCCTGAAATGGGAGGTCATTTTTTTGGCTTATTCTCTGATTAGTTTGAAACACACAAACAGAAAGACGTGTACATTTTACCATAAATAAATTCGATGTCAGTGAGCTTTGATCACTCTTTAAAACTTCTTTTGCTTGGAAATGAGTTCTTTCTTGACTTTTACTCACTCTCTTGATAAATACAGAATGATTTCGTGAACTGTTGTCGGTGTTTGTGTTTTGATCTTTCCTCGGGCCTATTCAGTTCAACTGAAAAAGTCAGTCTAGTCTGTGATTCATATTAAGCAACACGGACGCTAAAAAATAAGGAAAAAGCAAATAGATTACTTATGACAAGAGATGAGTACCACAGAATTTTAGATGAAGTGAAGGAAGCAGCAGCAACATCAGCTACTAAAACCCAACATCAAAGGCACCTTCTAAGAAGGTATGAAATTCTTACCTGTGGGCAAGTATCCAAACTCGTTCTAAAGCGAAAGGACGAAACTGAGCAACCAAAACACTTCATATTTTTTTTAAGGAAATGTACGATGTTTTAAATCGCATCCATGTTGTCACTGGCCATGGTGGCCGTGATAAAATGTTGAAAGAGGCTGGGAAAAAGTATGCAAACACAACAGAGGCCAGTGTCATTTTGTTCAAGTCTTTGTGCGTTCACAGTTCAGTTCAGTTCAGTCTCTTAATCCTGAGATGGGTTGTTGAGGCACTACCGATGACTTTCGGACAATCTTCCTCCATCGATCTCTATCCTCTGTGGCTCGCTGTGAGTCAGCAAAGGTCAAGCATGTCCACTCTTTGATGTTGTCTTCCCACCTCTTTCTCTGCCTGCCTCTCCTTCTCCCTCCTGGTACGGTACCTTGCAGGATGGTCTTGTCCAGCCCACTGCCTCTTGACACGTGACCGTACCGCTTCAGCTTTCTGCTTTTCACGATTGAGAGCAGGTCTTCGTACTGTCCAATTGCTCTCCTGATCCTGTTGCTGACTTCCTCATTCGTTACATGGTCTTTATATGAGATGTTCAGAATCTTGCGGTAGCATCTCATTTCCAGGGCTTGTATCCGTCTCTGTAGTTCAGATGTGAGTGTCCAGGACTCGCATGCATACAAGAATACGGAGATGGCCAGCGTGCGCATGAGCCTGATCTTCGACGCGAGAGTGATATTTCTGTCACGCCATATTGGCTTCAACTTTGCCAATGCTGCTGTTGTTTGTGCTATCCTGGACAGTATCTCTGGTTTGACCCTTCATCAGTCACGATAGATCCCAGGTATTTGAAGTTGTTCACAGCTTCCAGTTTTTGGCTCTTCACTTTGATTTCCATTTTGAAGCCCCGAGCATTGTTCGTCATCACCTTGGTCTTCTCGGCGCTGATCGCTGTGCATTCAGTGTCAGGGAAAAAAAAAGAAGACCTACGATTAAAGGCATTGTTGTGTAGCCTCTCCTGTCAAAGTCCTTTGGATCAAGATCTCAAGTGGATTTAATTGACTATCAGTCACTTAAACAGGGAGGATACTCATGGGTTATGGTCTACCAGGAACATCTTACCAAGTTTTGCGTGCTTAGAACCCTTACAACAAAACGACCAGCAGAGGTGGCATACCAACTTTTAGACATTTTCCTTCTCTTCGGAGACCAGCAAATTCTGCAAAGGTCATTGTTTGTGAGCAGCAATATTTTCATCTTGTATTTTGATCCTTGTGTATTTATGAATAAACCGATGTTTAATTTGAATTAGTGTTTCTGTTTGTGTGCTTTAAACTAATCAGGGAATAAGCCAAAAAAAATGACCTCCCATTTCAGGGAATAAGCTTACTCCCCAGTTGAAACAGGGAATAAGCCTATTCCCTTAAAATTTCAGGGATTAAGCTTATTCCCTAAATTTTCTTATTCCCTGTAACAGATACATCAAGTTAACCAGACTAAACAAATTGAGGGCACTAATATCCTATGCAACATACTGACTTTCTTTCGTAACAACGAAACTAAATGTAAAAAATAAATATATTTCTTACAGTGCATTAACTTCATGCTGTCGGTGCATTAAACCCCAGGAAGTCGGGGCAAAAGCTTAAAAGGCATATTTGGGTACGTTCTATCAAAGATCTATCTCATTTAAAACGTATAAAATAACTTATAAATGCATAGAATCGCTCAGGAGGAGAAACACAATCCTAATTTTAATTTTACTGTAAACTTTTCTGCTCAGTTACAAATTTATGAGAAATTTCAATTCTATTCAAGTAATTAATCAGTTGAAATAGTATTTGTAACGAAAATTTTATTAAAGTCAAGGGGGAGCAATAGTCTGCTTTCTTTGTTGCTATCGAAAAAACAAGATTGGTGGGGTTTGGATCTCTGAGTAATTGCAAGACTCAGATATGTACACACTATGATTTAGATTGGAATCAAGGTTTCTTTAAAGTTCTTGGGATTACATTATCTGCCAACATATCGGATGTCCCTAAATGAAACTATGAAGGGCCAGTAGGAAAAGTAAAGAATGTACTCAAAACATGGAGAGGGAGAAATCTCACACTTATCGGAAAAGTCAAAATCATAAAGACAATAGCACTCTCTAAATTGATTTATTATCTGATGAACATTCCTCGACCCCCAGACAGTATAATAAAGGAAATCAGAAAAACATGCTTCCAATTTCTTCGGAACGGTAAACCTAGCAAAATAAAAAGAGATGTAATGGTAAAAGATTGGATGAGACGTTTACTGCACGATAACTTCACACGCAACCATATATATTTTACGAACCATAAATGTGAAATAATACTGAAGACCCTGAAACCATCGCAGGAATATATCCATTTTGGAAAAGAAGTTTTCAGTCATTGGAATGAGATATTAACAAAATGTGATCAACCAGCAACAGTAGAACAAATTCTCTCTCAATCTTTGTGGAACAATCCATCTCTGAAAGATAAATACTTGTTCAACCTTGCGTGGTACAACGCCGGCATAAAGTCTGTCAGAGATATCGTCAATGTGAAAGGTCAACCAAAATTATTTTCTGAAATAATGTCGCAATACCAGATTAATGGCAATTTTTTTTTAATACAACAAAATAGTGCATAACATTCCGGGGAGATGGAAAGATATCCTCGCATGTAACTGTAATCAATCTATGCTAGATATTCCCAGTTCTCCTCCAATTAAGGAAACCAAAGCAAAGACAGGCATTACTTTTTTCTATAACACTCTAGCAAAAAACAATTCACTACCTGCAAGAGCACGAAAAATGATCAAGAAACCTGTCCGACTACAATCTTCTATGGAAGAAGTATCACACATTAAATAAATGGGCCAACCCAGACACGCGAACAAGATCATTTCAATTCCAGCTCTTGCACAAAATCCTACCAACTAATGTATTTCTAAAAGCAATAAGACTAACAAACGACAACAGGTGCAGCATGTATAGAAATGAACGAGACACTAGAACGTATTTTTCTCCTTGGTCCATTTACCAGGATTCTCTGGGACAATATGAACTGTATATATCTCAAAAACTATATCATGCTGTCAAATTCACCACAGGGAAGTAAAGCAGTAAATCACAGATTAACCCTAACTAGAAAACATATTTATCATTGTAAGCAGAAAGATGAACAAGAAGGGCAAAGCCCATACGACTCACATGCTTGACCTTGACCTTTATATGACCTTGACCTTCAGGTGACCTTCAAGGTCAAGGTCAAACAACTAAACCTACCAATGACATCATACACAAAGAAATGCTTTACACATTTTTCCTACCAAAATACATGTGACCTTGACCCAAGGTCAAGGTCATCCAAGGTCATGCAACACAAAGCTGTTAATTCAAGACATAGGAAGCACAATGGTGCTTATTGGCACTTTCTACCATGAGATATAGTCACTTTTAGTGGTTCACTACCCCATTTTGGTCACATTTCATAAGGGTCAAAGTGACCTTGACCTTGATGATATGTGACCAAATGTGTCTCATGATGAAAGTATAACATGTGCCCCACATAATTATTAAGTTTGAAACAGTTATCTTCCATAGTTCAGGGTCAAGGTCACTTCAAAATATGTATAAAATCCAACTTTGAAGAGCTCCTGTGACCTTGACCTTGAAGCAAGGTCAACCAAACTGGTATCAAAAGATAGGGCTTGCTTTGACCTATATACCACTTGTAGCTAAGGTCGCCATTCTCAATAACGTGGGAGAAAAGTGGGAAAATGTGAAAAATGACTGTTTTTGAGACCACATTTATGGCTCCTGTGACCTTGACCTTGAAGCAAGGTCAAGTCACTATGTATTTTTTTTTTAGGCCTTGTCATCATACACCATCATGCCACATTTGGTGTTGATAGACTTAATAGTCTCCGAGAAAAATCCAACGTTTAAGTTTTTTACGCCCGGACGGACGGAGACGGACGGACGGACGGACGGACGACGGACGACACGGCTCAGTACATAGACTCACTTTTGCTTCGCATGTGAGTCAAAAACCACATATTCAAGATTTGACAAGATACATAATACAGGTAATTCAAATAGAAAAATACAGCGCAAAAATCTTCCAGACCCTTGAACATTTTAAGACAAAATGGAACAATTTTACATAATGAAATAATATAATGTACATTACATTGACTTGTATTCGATATATGCAACTCAACACAATTTGGCGCTGTGAAATCCCCATCAGTCCATCTCGTCAAACCTTCCTAACATTCCTTCTTCACCATCTGATGCCCTTACATTTCTAAATTTCGCATACCCTTCACACACACCCCTTCCCCCTCTCTCTCTCTCAACAACTTATTCTATATCTCCTTCTCTTTTGTTCTTTTTTCAGCTGGAAGAAGATAAACCCCACCCCACTCCTTCCCATCCACCCCCGACGTTACTACGCTCAGTAGACTTCCTCTTTTGCTGATTGATGATGATTGATGAAAACTGCAATGTGTACCTTACCTTTTTCTCTCCTCTGTTTCTCTCTTTTTATAAATGAATGAATAAATGGAGGGTGGGGGGATGGGGAGGGGGGGGGGGGGGGGGATTTTCACTGCACTATTTAAAAAAAAAAGAAGAAAAAAAAGCTTTCCCCTCACCCAAAAGACCCTTCAACTGCACAGGGTGCCCATCTATGAGCAGAAGGGACCGTCCCCAGTCTATTATGCAGCAATGCTTCTGCAGAAAATCTGCCCCTAGGATGATGTCATCTTCTCTGTAGATGATCACGAAGGGGTGAGAAATAACAAGCTCATCGGCCTTCACCTTCACTGTCACGACGCCGTCTGTTTTTGACGTCATTGAGCATCATCGTCGATTTCTCCATCCTCTTGAAACGGCGCAGACCAGTCCTCAAACACAGTAATGGTCGCTCCTGAGTCGATCAGCCCCTGGAGACGGTTGCCGTCGATGTGAACCTCGGTCAACGGTTCTCGTTGGTCTAAGCGGACACTCCTGAGTCGATGACTGATGGGGTATGGGGGTAGAGGCAGGGGACGCCGGACTTTGCCCCCTTAGCCTGGTGCATCCTAGTTTTCCTGGGCTGTGGTGGTCTTCTTCTTTGCCTGTGGACAGCAGCAAGTGATGTGGCCTGTCTTGTCACAATACATGTACTATCATTTGATTTGACCATGCTGTCCATCCTGATGAGAGGAACGGTTTTGCATCTTTTCCATCAACTCCACCATTAACTGACGAAACCGAGTCAGAGAGAGAGTGTATGGCCGTCACCCTCCAGCTTTTCCTGGCTGCCAATGGCTCTGATCCTGTAAGAGTGGGAAGTTTGCTGGGTCGCCTCTTCACGTTGAGTGATGGCCTCGACGCAGAGAGTGGTGTTGATTGCCCCCGCCAAGGTGGTTGGAGCCAACACCTGCACCTGATGTTTCGCTTAGTGGTGGACGAGGGCATCTAGAAACTTCTCTCGAGCCAGGTCGTTGATAGCCTCCCTATTAAAGGCAGGGTCAGCTCGCCTCAACAGTCTCTCGATGTCGGCCGCCAGCTCAATGGGCGCTTCGCCCTTCTTGCACTTTCTTGCATAGAGCAATGCCTTAGCCTGGTCTTCATTCTGGGTAACTTGGAACCTGACATGGAGGGTCCGAACGAGGGCAGTGTAGTCATTCCTGCCTTTGGGCGAAAAGGTTTCCAGGACTGTCAGCGTCTGACCCGTAAAGGCGCCTATACATGTACCAGTTTTCTAGCCGATTTTGCTCCTGTGGTGGTCGGTGGTAAGGTTGGAGTCAAGTAAGACACAGGGTCGAGTTTCTTTCCACTCTTTATTGGCCGTTGGTACAAGTTCTTAGTAAGTAAACTTCTGGACCCGGGTGGTGAAATGGTCTCTCTCACAGATGGGATGGGTCTGTCTCTCACCCTGGTGTAATCGGGTCTGTCTAAGCAAGCATCGCAGCCTCTATTTATCTGGATGGACAGGCATAGGAACAAAACGGAAAACCGGAAGGGTTCACTTCCGGGAGGCGTTCAGACAAAGGGCGGAAGTTCTCTCTTCTGGTAAAAGAGCAGAGGGGGTAGCTATGGAAAGAAACATATGGGGAGAGCCAAAGGTCGGAAGTTCTCTTCTTCCGGCAAAAGAGGAGAGGGGGGTAGCTATGGAAAGAAACAGGGGGGAGAGACAAAGGGCGGAAGTTCTCTTCTTCTGGCAAAAGAGGAGAGGGGGGTAGCTATGGAGAGAAACATGGGGGAGGGCAGAGATATGCGTGGGTGGGTGCCGACAACGACCGACAGAGCAGCGACCCACAGGGCAGCCGCAGACAATCAGACCACAGCCCATGCAAGGACGGGGAGGGGGTAATTATGGAGAGAAACAGGGGCAGGGGAAGAGCAGAGAGGTGGGTGCTGACAATCTGGCACTTCCGCAAACTGAGGAGAGCGGTTCACTAGCCAAGGATAGGGGGTTGGGAAGATACAGCAGCGGAGATAACTGCATAGAGGATGAGCACAGCAGACGTAAAATACACTTGGTGATAGGTGCACCTTATGACATGGACACAGTAAATGTACAATACACTTGGTGATGGTGATAGGTGCACCTCATCACACTCCCGATCCGGTCTGACCGTGCGTGTAAAAATCGGATTGACAGCCACACGCAACGATTGCACCGAGACATCGCACTCGAGCGATTTTCAGCGAGGTTAGAATTAGAGTTACGTCCCTTCACCGAGCTATGGCAACGAACGCTTTGACGTGTAGCTGTATGCGTGCGACCTGCATTCGATTTGTAAAATGTAGAATCTTTCACTACCTATTGACATTTTCTTCGGATGGGGTTTCTAGTATCCCGAAATACAGCGTTTTCTGTGCGAACGTGCAACGATAAGCGGTGGATTCTTCACATGCGGCTAAAGACAGCTATCGACTTCCAGAGTCACCGGCTTCTGATTGGCCACTTCGTGTCACGTGACTGTGATGTTTCGTCTGCAACTCATACTGACGTTATGGTCGCCGTAGTTTGATGTTTACTTCGTGACGTAGTTCGTCCGCTGAACGCTGCCAAGACTATTGCGCGAATGAATGAAATTTGATGTTTTGTGTCGTCTAATGAACACGCGCGCATGAAGAAAATTTATGTTTTTGACACTCGTACTTACGTTATGGTCGCCGTAGTTTGATGTTTACTTCGTCCGCTGAACGCTGCCAAGACTATTGCGCGAATGAATGAAATTTGATGTTTTCTGTCGTCTAATGAACACGCGCGTATGAAGAAAATTTATGTTTTTGACACTGTGCAGGCTCTGTTTGCGTATTTACAATGTTATTTGTGTTGTATGTTGTAACAGTCGTGTCAGTGTTTACATTGTAAATTTATATATTTAGGTCATGATATCTAGTTTTTTTTACAGTCTTAGTGTTTATTTGAATTTAATGTGGATTTTGTTATACCTGAATTGTCCTGAATTGTGGCCAGTTGAGAAAATAGAGAAGATACATAGAATCAATAAAATGCAGCAAGGTAAACCAGAATCTCAGTAAAAGTTTCAGCCAAATTTATTTATTCATAATTTTTCAGGATTAATACAAATTTATATCAAAAACATCAGTTGAATTTAATCGAGTCAATTAATCGAGTACATACATGTATGTAACATGTCCACCAGGTCAAAAATGTGTTGAGTGGAACGCAAGTCAGAAAAGTTACACTTGCAGTCAAACCACAAAATGCAGACATACCATCTTCAGCACGATCCATGATGAGGAGAAAAATCTGTGTCGGTAAGATGCTTCCAAAGTTGAAGGCACGGACTGACAGATTACCCGGGTTTCGCCGCTGGAAGTACTAGAGCAGACGAAAGTATCTCAGTCACGTGACACGAAGTGGCCAATCCAGAAGCCGGTGACTGGAAGGGGATAGCTGTCTTTAGCCGCTTCGCCCTGACCATCTGCGTGCGACCTGCATTCGATTTGTAAAAAGTAGGAGCTTTCAACGACCTATTGATGCATTCCAACATACAGCTTTGATAAATTAATGCTGTTCATATGGCTTACATTTTCTTTGGATGGGGTTTCTAGTATCCCGACATACAGGCGTTTATCTGTGTGAAGCGGAGAAAAGTTCGCCATTTAAATTGGCAGCTGTCGCGAAGGATTCCCGATCGTTCTCGCGTCTCAACCGGCTTTGTGGGCAGTGCAAAGCATATAGGTCACAGAAAGATAAGCTCATGCCGTATTGCCCGAGCTTGTAGTGAGGGAGCGAGACACGTTGCGCCCCAAGCGGCCAGGACATATGGGAAGTAATCACACTGCTTAGAGACATGTAAAAAGTGCTTGTTTGTCGGACGCGTTTCTGATTGCATTCCGATCATGTTTGTGAATACATTTAACGGTGTAATGTGTAATAAAATGATTGCTGCAATAATGGGGTGTGTTTTGGCTTTGTTTTTTGTAGCAGGCGTTGTGAAATCGAAATATTTGGTTCATCTAAATGGATGCTTCTGCGCATGCGCGTGAGCCTATAGTCCGTTTTAAACATTGCTCTGTCAGTGGACGCTACTGAATTCGCACGCCCGGGGAGTTATGCCAAAGATCCGGCCGCGTTAAAGCATGCAAAAATATTAATTAGATTAAAAACTAATCGAAAATAGTCATATTAGACTGTTTTAACGTATACTTTCTGCACAAAAACCCACAGAAGATAAGTAAACAAACCTCACCGGTCGTATGTACCTAGATGGCTAGCAGACGA
>JAWQFJ010013854.1:0-15000 GCA_034096865.1 Theodoxus fluviatilis | reverse complement strand
CTGACGGGACACAGACACCAACTAGTCTTTTACTGACATTTTCAGGATAAGCGTATGGAGCAGAAAAAAGAAACACATGCTAATTTAGAGTCCTTATTTTGTCTTGTTGTCTTTTAAAAATTTCATTTTAGAAATAGAACGCTAAAATGTGGGGCATTAAGCCTCACCGCAATTTGATTGACTCTCATGGGCTTTGCCTTTCTCTTTCAAGATTAATAAAGGATCAGGAAGTTTTAACAGTCAGTGCTGAAATATCATCAAACTTATCATAATGAACAAACTTCAACGAAATTTTATATGGAGGAATAAAAATCGTCATAAAAAAGCCAATTATCTTCAAAAATTTCTCTCTAAAGCAATACATAAATCATAATACGCAAAGTATTACACGAAACATCATGAAATTAATGCATGTGCACTTGCCATGGTGGTTTAGGAAAGCACTGATGCAATTCTCGTGTTCCTTTGTTGATCACGAAGTGCACATAATAATTAGATATGAGTGAGGTTTAAGAGGCAAGGTTTTTCGGACTTTCAACATAGCGGCAAAAGTGTGGTGTAAAAAAAACTCGCACTGTAACTGACCTATTTCTGACTGGGTCAAAACTATACATCGTTCTCGAGAGAAACTTACTATGATTGGTTGAAACTCATTTTGAAAATAAAATAACTAAACCTGAAATTATGTTGAATTTATTTCATCGAAGTGGTCACTAATGCCCCTGGGGCTTATTGCTTCGCATTCCCCTAAGTCATCACTGTCGTTTTGACACAATTTTCTATTCGAGCGGTGCCGAGCCTAGATGCACTGCCGCAGCATAGGCCTATTACAATCTTATCAACTTCCTCAAGGGATGACCAGTCTGCAGCTGCTGGTTTGTTCAGTTGGTTGAGAAGCGCACTCCGCGACGATGAAAATGCGTCGCCCGTCCTTTATTCTCCGCCACTCCCCCACCCCCTCTCCTCCCCACCCCACCCACCCCACCCCCTCTCCTCCCCATCCCATCCCACCACACCCCACCCCACACCACCCACGAGAGGCTTGTGGGATAGCAGATCTGCTCCCTGACATACGCCGTTAAAGTAGTTCTAAGACAATTTCGCACAAAACTCTTACCTTACTCTTGTTGAGGCAATAAAAGAGCGTTTATTCGATAAAATAAAATATGTGTGTTGAAAGGGAAACAAGTTTTGACATATAAATGATTTCTGTAAAAGGCGGAGAAAAAAATAGTATCAGAACGAACTATTTTTTGCGTAATGCTGTAATGCGAAGGGTCAAGTCTATTACGCATTCAGTGCGAACTGTGCCAGAGTCAATACTGACTCGGGTTCACAGAATGCCTCGGTCAATGCCGGTGCCGTTGGTGTGCAATACATTTTTTCTGTTTATTAATAATATTATGAGATGAGTACTTTTTTCTATGACAAAATGACGTCAACAAAAAGGGTGAGGCGGAGTACACAACGTGACACGGACATGTTGTTCCACAGTCCGAGGAAGGTTTTCGTTTCATCGCACAATATTCAATTTTGCATTAATGCAGTCAGCAAACATACTTCCGGTGCGATGGTGGATTACAGCTTTCGTCCGCGGGGCAGAAAAGTTCCATATAAAGCATGGTAAATAAAACTTTTAGAACCATCATTTGGTCATCCTAATTTCTATGTAAATCGTATCTCCTCCATACACCAGAATATGCGATCAAATAGCAATACAATGACGGACGTCTCATTTCTTCCATATTGTTACTAATCAAATATTGTTACTAATCAAGTATGACTTCTTTTTCAGCATCTGCGAAAAGTGGGGCACATTGTGACAGTGTACGTGGGGCATGTTGAGATGGTGTCACAACTCAACCCGTGGAGTTTTAGAAAGACTATTCGTAAGGTTTTGTTTACTTTTTATTTACTATTGGCACAATTTATACAAATGGAAATGTATAGCTCTAACTATTAATACATATACTTCTTTGAAGTCTACCATGCATAAGTTTGCCTTTTTTTCTCTCTTTTGTTTTAACGATCCAGTGCCCGTTGCAATGGGTGGAGGTATGACAGTATCTTGTTTCTTGTGGAGACGTGGGTTTTAACTTCTGGGTTACAAATTATGTCATTACAAAATATCTTTATGAGACTTAGATATACATCTATTTCCTATTTCTTCTCAGTCGTCAAAATGGTACGGAACTACCACAGGAAAACCAGCCGAGGAAAAGCAACAGAAGAGCATTACAAGGCTGCTACGAAAGATGTAGAAAATGGCATATCGATACGAGAAGTGGCAAGAGTACAAAATCTGAGTGCAACCAGCCTCTCCAGGTACAGAGAAAATGAAAAAAGTGAAACGTGACAGATTCCCCGGTGAAAACATTTTGACTGGCCCCAAAAGTATAGCGAAAGACAGGAAAGGTGAAGGTGAAAGGCCTCAGCGGGAGAAAGGGAAAAGTTCCAAAACTGGTAGCACGAAAAGAAGACAAACGAAGAAAAAACAAGACTTCCCTTCGGTGGAGTCTGAATCAGAGTAGTGTTTTGCGTAATGTGCATGGAAGCTTACATGGACAGTCTCCCAGGAGGGGACTGGGCGATGTGCCTTCATTGTGTACACTGGGCACATGAGGCGTGCACACACAAAGGCACAAGGAATTTAGTATTTTGCTGTTGTAATTGTGACAGTGATTGAACTCAATATCCCTTGCACGTGTAGAGTTTTCATGACATCACGATTCCTTTCTTTTTTATATTTGCTGCCGTAAAAAATTATACATGTATTTTGCACATTCTTTTTTGCTTGCATGCACAAACATAGGCATGCATAATTTAGTTTTTGTTGTCTTAATTGTGACAGCGATTGAACGCACATACAGATATAGAATTTCCACGACACGATTCTTTCCTTTTTAATATTTACTGCTTTTTATTGCATACGTATTATGCAAATTCTTAGAGGATGCAGTTTTCAATACATGATGATTCCTCATTTGTATTCGTATTTTGTGTGTGTGTGCATGTATCATGCATTTATCTATTTTTCAAAATGTGTGTTCTCTCTTAAATGTGTACATATGTAACAACTTACCCCAGGGTCTGTCACAACGTGCCCCGGCATTGGGGTAAAAAGTTACAAATGGGTGTATGAATTAATTGGTTCAATTTCATTAAACATGCTCCCTTATGAGAAATATGACTCAGCCAGTTTGAAGGAAAGGTTATGCTAAAATTAAGTTCTAAATATCAAGTATGTAGCATTACTCGTGGCAAAATTATAGTGTATTCTTTGAAACTGTAACTTTCTTACCCCGCCTTATCCTAAGTAAAAAAGCATCACTTGAAGCAGGTTTGTGCATTCCTGTGTTTTGAAGCGTGTGAATGCGTGTGCGGTAGTTAGAATGTAGAGACATGATTTCCCTTTTGTCAATGGGCCGAATTAGAATATCCAAAACAAAAACCAAAGTACCAAAATATGGCAGTGCAATCACGCTGAAATGAAGCTGTGATGTTGATTAACACTTCAATTCAGCTTGATGGAACATAAAACAATTTTTGCGCGCACAATCGACTTGAGAGATTTCCCCGAGTTTGGATCGGTCGTCTCTAGCCGGTAAACCGGAGGACATGAGAGAACTAGCTCCATTTATTACTGTCTGCTGTGCAACAGAAACAAAAAAACTGCATAAAGACTGTATCCGATACACATGAATAAAATCGGAAGGTTTGTAAACGCTGTGTCGTTTGAAAATGGAAAAAATATAAGTTAGATTGGGCGTCGTGTCTGTCTACAGTTTCTAACGACCGCAACGAGAAAATGTGGCTTCCTTTACCCATCGTGCTCAGAGAAAATAGCGTCCCCGGTCTTATTTTCACACTGCGTGCATTCAAAATAGTGCGGACACACAACAAAACCACAAGGTTTGAAGTATTTCAGTCGAAATATCCCTTTTTCTTTGGCTGTCTACAACGACCGCACCTTCTAACGGCCGAAACGCACTGTGCGTGGGAAGTTTAAATGTATTTTCTATCAATTGTACGAATTAAATTGGTTTGAATTAGCATTTATCGAACTGCTTATGATCCCTTTTGAACCCATTCTGTAAACCCGAGTCAGTAGTATTGACTCTGGCACAGTTCGCAATGAATGCGTAATAGGCTTGACCCTTGGCATTACAGCCTTGCGCCAAAAATAGTTCGTTCTGATACTATTTTTCTCTCCACTTTTTACAGAAATCATTCAGATGTAAAAACTTGTTTCCATTTCAATACAAACATTTTATTGTATCGAATAAACGCTTGTTTGTTGTCTCAACAAGAGTAAGTTAAGAGTTTTGTGCGAAATAGTCTTAGAACTACTTTAACGGCGTATGTCAGGGAGCACATCGGCTATCCCACAAGCCTCTCGTGTGACCTCCGCTTGCATAAATTGGCTGAAAACCTTCCATCACGTGATGTGAACTGTGCTAGAGATACTTTTGCCGGTAGGCGAAATCTCTAGTTTACTAGAATGTTTTTAACCTGCATTACTTTCTGAAGAGGTAGCAGTCGGTAATTTCGAAACCAGACGAAAAGGAATGATAGGTATTGTGAGAATGGTTGCCAACGTAAGAATGTAGTCAGATAGCCGTTTGCAGTTGTTAGAATAGAGACAGACGACTGTTTCGGTCGTGTAAATGGAATCTGAATTTTAAGGGTGATCAATTGAATAGGATGTAGCTGGCTAGTCCACTAGTTCCAGTCACTAAATTGTGTGACTCTCGAGATAGAAAGGTAGCTCCTCCCCTTCAAATGTACTTTTAGAGGGTTTTACTGCCTTCACTAGTGTGCAAAGAAAATAAAAGAAGACAAAAAAAGTGAGGGGATGAAGGAAAGAAAAATGTCGTTTAGGAATTATGCTGTCTTCAAGTGTGCTATAACTTTGGGAAAATCGATAGTTTGATCCGAATTTTCCCTCACTTCCTAGTCACATTAGTTAGTATTCAGGTTTTATGATATTTGCTTCAGATCTGCCACCATGTCGTCTAAGACAGCATACTGTATTGGAGGAGGAGACTAAGGGAGGAAAACCTTGTAAAGTCTGATACTTGAGTAAGGAAAAGGAGAGAAGCCAGAGGCGCAGGGACGTGAAGAAGCAAAAATTGGAGAATGAACCTCATTCAGAGTCGCTGTTTTGTCTAAATGTTGCATACATGAGTGTGTGTGTGTGTGTGTGTGTGTGTGTGTGTGTGTGTGTGTGTGTGTGTGTGTGTGTGTGTGTGTGTGCGTGCGTGTGTGTGCGCGCGCTCTCTTGCTTGCTTACTTGCACGCATTATTGTTCTAACATATTCGTGTAGACCAGATTAGTAATTAATTTTTCATCCCTTTAAATTCAACTGTAGTTCCTTTTAATGTTTATTTCAAGTTTTTAAAGTCATCTTTCCAACTCTATATTTCAATGATTATGCAAACTTTTACATTTGCTGTGCTTCCACTGAGTTCTGTTGATGGACGAGTCGACAAAATAAAGCACAAGATATGTAGTGCTATGTAGATATTTAGCAGTAATTAATACGTGTGTCCTGAACATTGCCTGCATTGTGTCCAAGCCATGCAGAGCTCTTGTTTGTTCCTTATTTACAGGCAGTAAAAGGAAAGTATTGTTATCTACATTGCTACAAAAGAGCACATGTTGTAAAAGTGCTGGAATGCACTGTTTGCCAGTCCTCTTCGCAAGTCCGTTGCCTAGTTACGTGACGTAGGGCAGATCCCGTTTGATGTGTCGGGTGACGTCACTTTGCGCAGCTTCGAGGCGGTCAAGTCCGTTCTCGTTAATTGTCGAAAGTTCTAGACAAACTGTAAACAGTATGCACGTCTTAGCGGGTCGGAGTGAGAGCGAGAGTAACAAGTGAGAACGCGACAGAAGACACGTGATGGCACGACGAAGACGTGTAGGAACATGGAAAACAGCGATTGTGTCCTCACGGGATCGAGCCTGAGAGTGAAGTGCATTTATGGTAATGCTGTTTACTGATTGTGTCGCTGTGAATCGATCAGAGCACTTCGACTTCTTGTTTTGTTTTAAGTCATATGAAACCAATATAAAATATGTTTCTAGTTGTATATTGCATTGCTTAAGAGAGTAATGATATTACCTCAAGAAAGCAGCAAGTGCAGAGTTTTACTCATTGTTTACACCTACCAGAGTGTTTCCTGTGATATCTAACAAACACGGCAACGCGAGGTGAAAAGTGAGTAAAATTATTTTTTATTGAAATACAAAATATTTTTTACATATGATGTGTGTGTGTTCACTTAGGCTTTAGCATACCATGCTATGCATTTATATTGACATTTTGGATCAGATCTGGCTGCAAAAAGGATTCGCTTTGGTTTTGCCCTTTTCCATTTACCGGGAGGGGTCACATAGTTCACGTTCTCTGTGTGCAAAATGTGACCTGTCTTCATATAGTGTTTTTTTAATGTTAAGGAAATATGGAACGTGTTTATAAAGCATATTTGAAAGGAGTATATTGTGTTTTAGATGTTGTTGTGTTGTACTTGAAAAGAGAACTCTGAGTTTGGAAAATGTGAAACGGGCCACCACACAGGGTGTAAGGCAGACAACTAAGCCTTGGGCGCGTTGCGTACGCTAGTATCTCGCTAGGATTGTCAAGGAATGCAAGGAAAGCGCGAGGCGAGTGCGTTGTACTCAGCTCCTCGCTCGCAAGGAGACGCGCGCGCGAATTTTGCTGAGGAGACATCGGAGGTACTTAGCCGCGGCTCACAGGAAAATTCGGAATGGCGGAGACGGCAGTGCCTGTAATGTGTGTGTCACTTTCCGAGAATGGAAAAGTGTGCGAACAGGGAAGTACGTGTATTTGCTGTTCGAATGTTCATTTCCATATTTTGGGAAGTATGTAAATGGGTTATTTCTAGGCAAGCGTCGACATTTGTTTTATAGTAATACACATGAGGGAAAGTTAATACACCCTACTTGTACGCGACTGAATTGTGTGCCTTGATTTTATCCAGAGTGTATCGAAGCGTAATACTATTGACAACATTGTCTACTTGTGCATCCTACTTGCTTTCTTTTCTTTGACAAAGTTCCCGTGCCTTCGAGATGTATGTATATGTCTCCTCACACTTGGCAGGTCACGAAATCCCCTTGTGTCCGGTAAAACGCTATATGAGAACTGGGGGCGAATTATTATTTAAAAAATTACAGACGAGGGCATCGGCCGGAAAATGAACACGGGTCAACCACGTGGGAATGAACAACGATACCACTAGGCCATATGTATTATGCTAAACTGAGTGTGTTGACAGATGTCTTTCCCACTTTCCCCGGAACATCGTGCTCATAGTGATCAACAAGTTCCCAACAAACAAAACGAGAAAAACGTACTAAGGTGTGAAATCGCATCCTAGATCCGTTATTAACTCCACTCTCTGCCCAGACATTCAACTTGGTTTTGGTGTTGTATTTCCTTTGAACTCGATCGAGTTAGCTGAGTTCCCTGTGGCGACAAAAGTTTTTTTCAATAAACGGAACACATTAGAAAAACACTGTGATGAAGAACTGTACAAGAAATTCGAATTTAGGTGTCAGGACATCCTACAACCGATATATAAAGTTGCAGAAGCCACAGAAGTTTGTAATCGAGCGTGACGAGACCGCCATTTGGACATTGTTGGTCACTTCTTTACCATGACGTCACAGGCAGGAACCCATTCGATGGGCTGTTCGAGGGAATGCCCATGAAAAATAGTACGTGTTTCTGAGATGAGCGGACACTCGACAGAACATTGCTTTTGGGACTTGCGATCGCGACATTTCATATGAAAACAGGATAGTCTCCAGAACATTGCCACATTTGAGCACGCCCGAAACATTGCTTTTGGGACTTGCGAGCGCGACATTTCCAATGGAAGCAGCATAGTTGCCAGAAATGAGTCCACGTGTGAGGAGGCCTTTAGTATGTGCTGGCTCTTTGAGAGCGCCAATCTCACGCCCATGAGCATGCTCGAGGCACTCGACACTGTCAAAGATGAAATAAGTGAGTCATCAGGCAGGTGCGATCGATATAGTGAAAAGCTACTAGAAAAGTCAGACCACTGACGGTCTTCAAATAAAGAGTCTCCCTCTGCAAGTGTTTCGGCCATATCTTCCTTAAGGGGGGGTGGGGAGTGGGAAGGGGGGAGTCAACATGCTTCATATATCTCTTCGTAAATGTATATTTAAAAAACGGTATTCACAGAACAAAAGGTCCAGATGTGTACTAACCTCCGACTTTATTTGGCTTCATGCCGAACGTGCCGCCGGTGTAGATCACATTGATCTTGACCATATCCCCATCCGCCATTCTGATGCAGCCACTGTCGATTTAGTTTTGAAGGGAAGAGTTGAGATCGCTCTCTCACATATACACACACACACGCACATACACACACACACATATATATATATCCACTTGTCTCTACTTTCTTTTCGTCTGTCGTCTTTACAGGAAATGTGACGATGATTACATAGCTCCACCCCCAAGCCCATTACGCTACCCCACCACTGCACCCACTCCCATGGCCGGATCCAAAAGACACACCCACTTTGCCACCCATGCTTGTGAAGCATGTTTTGTGTTGCCTACATTGTCTACAGTGGCCTGCCTTATTTGGCCATCGGTCCACACTGTGCAGTATGTGCCAGTGACCTGCCTTATATGACCATTAGCCTACATTTAAGACATTATTAGCGGCTTGCCTTATTTGGCCATTGGCCCACATTTCAGACATTGTTATCGGCTTGCCTTATTTGGCTATTGGCCCACATTTCAGACATCGTTAGTGGCTTGCTTTATATGGTCATCAGCCCACATCCAGCGCTTTGCCAGTGGCTTGCCTTATTTGGCCATCGAGAGTTTGCATGAGGTGCAACCTACCCTTTGCACGAGGAGGTCGTTTTGCCCCCACGCCATGGCCCTCAGGAGTGGCACATCATTAGTCAGGCCATGTCACAATAATGACTATTGTTGCTGCAAAGAACTGTCTTTGAACCTCGCAATTTGATTAAGTAAATATTAGGTACCTAATGTGCAGCACTTAAAACTGATTGTTGTGCCGTTCCTGATTTTTTCACCCTGAATTGACATTTCCACAATTTATTGAGATCAATGAATACTCTTCTCAAAACTTCATAAACTTTGCATAGATGGTCAGAAAACAACGAAGGATAATTGTTGTACATTATGTGCGCACTCACACACGTACGCACACATACACACGCGAACCCATTCACACATACATAACTCAAAACGAGCATGGGCATGCACACGCGCGCGCGCGCATACGCACACACACACATGCACACACATCCTTGACGACTATCTTTGATAAAAAATTAATCAACAGATTTCATGTTTCCTGAACAACTGGGCAATGAAGTATTTATATTTTTATTGATGAGAAAACCCCAGATACTTTACATTTTTCATCGAGAGTTGTCAAGGATGGAGGTCAAAGGATGTAAACATTGGTCATATACGGTGAGAGGAGAAAAATGTCTATTCAGTGTCGTTTCGTAGGTGTAAGTGGTACTTGTATCTAGGTTGTCGATGTTATTCTCTCTCTCTCTCTCTCTCTCTCTGTCTCTCTGTCTGTCTGTCTGTCTGTCTGTCTGTCTCTCTCTCTCTCTCTCTCTCTCTCTCTCTCTCTCTCTCTCTCCTTCTGTCTCCGCGCGTGTGTGCGCGAGTCGTTATGTCTCTCAATTTATTCTTCCACATAAACTGCATAGAAGTAGCAGTAGGAAAAGCGCTAAACAAATGTTCTGTATCATTTTCCAGTACGCCAACAGGGAATATCAAATGGAGGGGTTGGTCGGTTTATAGATTTTTTTGTTGTTGCTACTATTGAGCAATCTTTTGCATGCAGATCAACTGTTCAAATCCTCTCCACCCCCCTATCTCTGCCACCGTCCTCCTCCTCGCCCCCTTCCCCCCCTTACCCTCGCCACAGTCCCCTCAAATGCTTCCTGCCCAATATTGCGAAACGCAGTACCGTTTTCGGGAAATGTATCGACTCAGTAGAAATCAGAGGTACTAGGTGACTCGTGTTGCAACTTCTCTCCTTCAAAAAGTCCTGTCTGTACGGGGGTTCTCCTAGATTGCACCGGGAAGTCCAAGTCCACAAACTCAGAATGTTGGTAACATATTTTTGTTTGTTCACGCACTGGTTGATACACAGCGACGAAATCAGTAAACAGCATTACCTTAAATGCACTCTATTCTCGGCGCTCGATCCAGTGAGGACAAAATCGCCGTTTCTGCGCTCTTACTCATTTCTTCGTCACTCAACGTTGTATCTTCACTCTCGAAACAAAAATTCCGAAAATGACTCATTCACTCTTTATGGAGGACTCATCACACTTACCTATCTTCTTGGGCTTTCCATCTTTTCCCGGTTATGTGCGCTCTTACGCCGCCCCGCTTTATGTACCTTTTTACTGGTTCCACAATCTTCTCACATCAGCTAGAATCTCCTCGACCATCTGGAAGCAGCTCGAATGATAGAGGAAGCCGATGTAAGAGCTCGAAAGCGCCATTCTATCACATTCTAGAACCATCACAACAATTACTTCCCAGCGAATTCGATATAAAACCTCGTTCTCTTCCACCTACTCGAAACTCTCGGTCGAATTTGTATTACGTATGCTGCATATTGATTTGCTAAGATTTGGGAAATGAGGGAACAAACATCTATGAATGGACGAATTTAAACTGTTTAAAGGAAAATGTTCCTCTGTCGGGCCACACTAGTGGACTCGTCCGAGGAGAAGGGTGCGGGAATGATGGCGAAGCGTGCGGGCCACACAAGCTGACGGGCCACACTGTCATCCTGTATGTGAATCACTGCAGATTAACCGACCAAGATCACTCAGTTTGCACATGGGCACTGCAATCCGTCAGATAGTGCGTCACAATGGTCGAAAACGTAGCCACGAGAACTAGTGCATGCGCAGTCGAACCGATGGCCTTAAAGCTAGGCTGTGTTCATCGTTCATGGCAGCCGAAAATCGAGAATCGTTCGCTGGATTTACTGCTATCCTGTCGCGCACGTGCACGAAGCAGCTGCAAAGGGGAAAAGCTCCTCTGGCGGGGTGCTGTGGGACGCTTGTGTGACCCACAAGTTCGAAGACTCCAAGTTCTGTACGTATGAGAAGGTGACTGTGTAGAACTTTCCAAGGGTGTCGCATCGCAGACTCGTCTGACAGGTGTGGTTCACGCTGAATGGAGGTCTGGGACCCACGTACTGCGGCCGCAAACGAAACATCTTTGCCACATACAATCTACATCGACCTTCAAATTACGCAAGGGTTGACACCGAAAAGCTCGGAAAATCACTAAAAGTCTCCCGAAATATTTGCCTTAATCTATTCAGAAAACAACCACTGTTACTGTTTCAGGCTTTATTCTAACGATATACAAAACACAACAAGGCCAACGTTTCGAGTACAGACTCTTCATCAGGACAACAACACAAACGAAAAAGAGACAACACTTAACTCAGTGACCGGTGTGGGCGGGAGAAAATGAAGTTGCGAGGTGTAAGGGGAGGGGGCATGTGGAGGTGAACGTATTTCACTTTCGTGAGCGGGAATTTATGATAGCACGTGCAGGTGGATGCATAAGTCAAATAAATTGCGTGGAGGAGGGTGAGGGTGATGCAGGTGTTGGGGGGGGGGGGGGGGGGGGGGGACGAGGGGGAGGAGGGGATTTAGCTCTTCAGGTTGAGGCCATTCGGATATTTGGTGTTAAGGAGGGAGATGAAGTAGTGTTCTGTTTGTTTTCTTTCTGTTGAGTCACCCTTTACTTGCCATAGGAGGCGGACTTGCATGTTTGTGGGCGAGTGTGAGGGGCTGTTGAAGCGTCATGCAACTGGTGTGGATCTGTGGTGGCGTGTGTCGGCCAGGTGTTCTCTGAATCTGCTGTTGAGCGTATACGTTCTGTCTAACCAACGTACAGAACTCCGGGGCAAACAGAGCAGGAGATAGCATAGATTATGTTTCAGTTTGTGCATGTGAAGTGGTGTTTCACTGTGAAGGAGGTATTGTGGGAGTGGACTGTGTTGGATGGTGACAGGTGGGCGCAGGTGAGGCATTTGGCAACGTTGCAAGGTGTGGTGCCAGGTGCTGCAGGGGAGGGGGTGGAGGGTGAGCGTACGAGTAGGTTACGCAAGTTTCTGTCACGGCGGTACGTGAGTCTTTGGAGAGAAGAGAAAGTGTGGGGTTCTGACTTGGAGAGGATATGCCAGTTGGACAAGAGAATGCCGCGGATGAGAAGGTTGTGTGGTTGGTGGGTGAGGACTGCTGTGGGGCGTTGCTGGGTTTGGTTGGAGTGGCATGAGGGCATAAGTACTTGGGAGCGTGTGGGTTTGCTCACTCTCAGGAAGACAGTTTTGAGGATATGCAGGTGTTACAGGATGAAAATAAAAGTTTCCACCTCAAACCGAGAAGAATTAAAAAGGGCTTGAAAACGCTCCGCAACACAGGGTAAAATAAAATGTGTCTTCTAAAAACCACCAAGAGTGGCTGCCTCTGGTCAAAAGAGGAAATGAAAATCAAAACTCGTGTCTAGGGACAATTTAAAAGAAAAGGTGGCAGCCACTATCTCGAGCCGAGTTAAAAAAAAACGAACAAAGAGGATACTTTGTATATAATATATTCACCTTTCACTAGAGTTAAAAAATGGTAAACCAACATTTACATACAGGTATTGATCAAATAACATACTCTCGTAAAATAACACTAAACTCTCGACCCCTGTATAGAGCATTACAAAGTTCCGCTCACCGGAGAGCAGGTCGCCGCGTCTCGCCAAAACAAAAAGGGTAAAAAGCTAGCAGCTGCCCAGACAGATGTGGCCGGGTTATCTCAGGTTTTTTCTCTGGTTAACACTCACATATATAAAGACAGACGCTGACGGCTTTTCACGATAAAAAGGCAATCCTCTCCTCCGTTAACAAAAAGTTAAAACTTGAATAAAAACTCACGCCAGAAACCTCAACTACCACGTGCAACAAAAGCATTTCAAGACTAAAAGGAAAAAGATAAAGTTAGAATACAGTTCAAAACCCCTGCCAACAGGGCAGAAAAAAGAACAGTGCAAAAACGGAGTAAAAACCAACGCGGAAGACAGAACAGAACGGTACAGAAGCACACAAGAGAGAACAGTCCTCCACAACCACCAAAAGTCAAAAGAAAATTAAAAGGGAAATATGTACATCCGGCCTCCATAACAGCAGGGAATAGCGACGGGCCAAGAGGAACTGCACTAATTCTTCTGACTTGTTCTGAAAGTCAAGGTCATCACTGCAGAGTCTGCGGAGGCAGAGGAATAGGGAGGGAGTAGGGAATGTTGTTGATGGTTGATCGAGGGTGGGAACAGGAGTGGTGGAGGTATGATTTTGATATCCAGGAAGGTGACTGAATGAGGTGATATGGTGTACGTGTACTGGATGGAGGGATGGAAGTTTTGCACATAGTGGATGTAGTCAAGAAGTTGGGTTTGCGAGAGTGAAGGGATGCCAAGCTCATCGTCAATGTAGCGTCTGTACAGGTCGGGGTGTCTGCCTGTGTAGGTTTGTATGATGTTGTGTTCAAGCCAGCCCATGAAGAGGCAGGCGTAGCTAGGCCCCAATTTGGTGCCCATCGCTACCCCGCTGATTTGGTGGAAGGACTGGTCCCCGAACTCAAAGGTATTGAGAGTGAGGACCAGTTCAGCCAGTCTGGTGAGGGTGGAGGTGGGTGGTTTAGCCGTGGTGCATTGGTTGAGGAAGAAGGAGAGAGCTGTGAGACCATCTGCGTGGGGAATTGAGGTGTAGCGGGAGGTCACGTCTAGGGTGAAAAAAGGGAGACACAGTGGTGGTGGAATTGAACTCCTCAAGGAGGAGGAGAGTGTCAGTTGTGTCTTTGAGGTAGGTGGGGAGTGCCTGGACAATTGGTTGGAAAACAAAGTCGCACCAATCATCAAAAGTGTAAAACCATTTGCTGAGTCAAATTCTTTTTGCTTGATTTGGCCGTCCTAAGAGTTTAGATACGGTGGTAGCCGCTGGAAACCTCTCTCGTCAGCTGAAATCGTGTTCGGAGACCTTATGCCGCCCTAGCTTATAATTACACATTTTCCGGAATTCATTAGGTTTTAGACACTTGTTTGCGACAAATGATAATTTCTTTAGCTATCCGCAAAATAATGCCATCACTCATTTCACGGTAGATCACAATCGCTGCCTTGAATCTACCTTTAAAGATATTCTTGGAAAATGTGCGTAGAACTTAAACACCACGAAATTAATTTTCAATGTCAAATAGAAAAGGCGTTCTTGTCAGTATTTTAATGCTGATGGTACTTGGGACATTTAAGTTAGTGTCCCCTAGAGGAAATCGTTAAATCAAAAGGTTAGCTTTGCATTAGCATAACTTGTCGGTTAGATTTGACGTATTATCCTTGAGATTCAGTTAAACATCGTATATATTGCAGCAAAAATTTGTAATAAGTTAGCAGAATAAATGAAATGCATCATAAAAGGTTTTCTGGTTGAGTGGAACATTTTGCTATCACTCCCCGGACATTTTCCCACCTAGATGTCAGTTGGACACGCAGGTTTTTCCAGGATTGACACCAGGAAAGATTCCCCAGATCCATGCCTAAACTTTGGCTATTCAAGCGCATGAGGTCATCATTAACGTAAGCGAAACTGCACTCGTTTTCCATAACCTCAAACTGGAGAAAAGTCGTTCCGTGACTACAGCACACGGCAGACGATAAGTTTTACTAACAAGTGAGCCACCCAATAACAAAGCTGAATCTTCACGATCATGTCCATAAATTTGCCACCCTCTCCACCCCCACCCTCTCTCTCTCTCTCTCTCTCTCTCTCTCTCTCTCTCTCTCTCTCTCTCTCTCTCTCTCTCTATCTCTTTCTTTTCTCTCTCTCTCTCTCTCCTCAGCTGGAAGTGGCAAGACGTGTCTGTGT
>JAWQFJ010013853.1:37500-55000 GCA_034096865.1 Theodoxus fluviatilis | reverse complement strand
CCTGACATGCACGCAAGCCCGGCTGCATAAATGGAAAACAAAATTAGACAGTGAAAAAAAGTTTCAGTTCAGCATTTACTTTTTCGCTCTTTTCATCTGCAGAGTTCTGCAAGTGATATTTTGGTGTGTTTGAAGTTGCGATCAAAGCGTGCTTGAACGAGTATAGCGTTGTAAATATTTTGGACATCTTTAAAAAAATTACTACTAGACTATTTTTATTTGTTTTTTATGTATAGTTGTTTCTGGATAAATTATCATGATTGAGTGTGACACTCCGTATCACTTCAGATAATAACTTTTTTTAAACGTCTTAACAAAGTATTCAGTATATATGTAAATACATATTTAAAGCAATTTCTTTTATTTTCTATAAACTTAATTGACATGTTTAAATACACGAGTAAAAGCTTAATAACACAAGTACCAACATATTATTATGACAAAATGGATATGGTTAAGTGGGTGGAATAAACCCTTGAAGTAAACAAAATATATGATCGTGCTGGAAACAAAATTTCAAACAAATCTCGTATAGTACAATTTTCACCTTACTAAACAGTGCATTTCATTCAAAAATCATTCAGCGTTGAAACCATCTCACAAATGACCACGTTCTTCTCTCTTCGCACTCACAAAGACCGTGATGTTAAAAAAAAGTATTATCGTACTTCAAACAAAATTTTAAACAAATCTTAGATAGTTCACAATTTCACCTCTCTAAACAGTGTATTTCATCTTAGAATCATTGAGCTTGAAATTCATCTCCCAAATGACCCCAGTTTTCTCTCTTCGCACTCACAATACCAGTTCCAACGCCTGCATAGATCACGAGCTGCTGACCGCGGACTGGAAAGCGAGAGTGAATAGGCCAGGAAGACAGATCGGGGCAGGAGGAGCAGTGTCGACGGCAACAAATACAACTACACCTACTGACAAGGGAAGCGTCGGCTGAACAACGCTTGATAAACAGGCGGCCCTTTGGGCAGCCACAATAAATGCCTCGCTCACAAGGGAAACCCACAAATACACTCTGGCCCAATGGACCTACAGCCCACAGAGGCGGCGATGGAAATGGACCCGCGGCGATGGAACCGGAAGAAGCGAGAATGGATGAATGCGAGGCCGATAGAGGAGCAGCGTGTTTTGTAAACAGAGCGAAACACCGCGCTGCGTCCCGGACGTTTATTTGCTTGCTTCCAGGGAAAAGTTGTAAAACTCTGATAGGAACATGGGCCTGAAAACTGGAAACAGATTCGTTATTTCCAGCGCGGGGAACTTAAAGCAGTTTCGTGCTCTTCTTCGGAAGTTCTTTTGTTTTTGTTGCAGACGTGTAGAAATTTCTCTTGAGAAAAGATTGATCAAAATGACGTTTACTCTACCTTTTTGTGTATATACATTTCACTTACAAAAACCAACTCAATATCTAAATAAGAGTCGAACCAAAGCATCCTGTAGAATTATTAAATGTTTCATTTTATTTCCAAATTAAATTCAGGTCGAAAAACTATTCGACATGAAATATAATTTCACATGTTTACATCTTCAGATATATAATAAAATATGAATTGCATGAACTTATTTTTGTTTTCAAATGTTGAATTTTCCTATACAGCTCATTTTCTTTGTCGATGTCTGTGCAGTTGTCCGCCATAGTATTTAGACCGCAGATTTCTTCCAGACTAATGAGAGCGAGCAACGCACTCGTGTAGCTGAGCATGATCGCCTGGCTACAGTTGCCCACATCGACCCGCGTTAAGTGGCGATGAAAATGCATGAGACCTTTGCAAAACAAATTCAGACTAAGCCATTCCCTTATTCTTCCCTGCTCGGCTCCCCTGGGCCCTGATTTCGCACATGACGGGCGAGGGAGATGTTTGGGTCCGGATTACTTCGCATTACACGACAACATGGCGACCTAAACGCCAAAGTCCCATCGAGCGACTGCGTGAGACAAAGCGGCAAGATGGGACGAGGTGTTATCCCTTGAAAGGCGGATTGGATTTTGAAATGCATGGGTTATTTTCCTGCGCAGTCTAATCTGCTTTCTTCACACATGGACTCACGGGCTGAACAGATTTAAATGGCTTGAATGGGGACTTCAAACGTGATTTCCTAATCTCTGGGATTAGGGCAGAGGATGTGGCATAATTTTTAGATCATCTACCTGAGTAGAAAATGTCGATCGCGTTCGAACAAAATAAACACTTTTTAAAAATAGAACTTTAAAATCTGGAAAGTGAGTCATCGTATTTCGATTTACTCCAAGGCATTCGAGTACAAAATTACAGTAACTATTTTCTTGTTCAATAACCTAAAAAAATTCACCAAATTCTAGCGTGCAATTTCTTCCTATTGCATGTTCAAAATTTGTGTCCATAGTCTTTGGTATACTTTTTTCATTATACACATTTTATTAACGTACAGAACACCCACTCAAAACGACCTTTTAAAAATGCAAAACATTAAGATCACTGTATTACCGTCGTAAATAATATAGCTCCACTTTTTAAAATATTCAGTGAAAAAGTATCTCCATCACACGTACAACGTTTGCATGTATTTAAAAATGTGATTAAGATATAGTTAAAGGTAGCGAAAGACAGTTAATGGAGTTTATCGTACCCAATTAACATAACATTTGTAAGAGCAGTATAAGATCATTACATACCCTGCTACATCGAATTAGCAGCAACCTGGTGTTCAGCAGTCATCGCAAATATCAACTGCCATTGTTTAATGCGAGATACCCAAGATGGTAGGTAAATTCTATAGCGTCAGACACACACGATATGGGAATAATTTCAAAAGTAATTAAATTTGTAAGTCTCTGTGTCCTATGTCACTCATGCCGCTATCGAAGTTCTTCCTTGTTATATGCAAAAAGTGTAAATTGTCAGAAGAAAAAGAAAAGAATAGATGTCATGATTCACGCAACGGTAATACTCTTATAAGTTTTGTAAACAGTGTAACCAAACACGGTGGTTTCAACTGTATGACCATGATGTTATACTTAGAACAGCAGAACCGACATGGTTAAAAGTGGCAGTGCTGAGAAGTGAAACAGGAGCAACAGATGTTAGCGATAGCAATAGCAGAATCGAAAGCAACCCATCATCCAGCTGATGAGAGAGTCGTGGTGCAAGTCCGCCGGCCGCGCCCATATTTTGTACTCCGCAACAGGAGTAGCAACTACAACAACATCGACGACGACGACGACAGCAACAACAACAACAAACATGGCAGCATCAGAGTAAAAGCAATTATGATCATGATGATGACGGGAATAACGACGACAATGAGAGCTACAGAAACAGCGGTCCTGCAGCAGCAAGAACAACATCATCAGCTACAGTGCATGTACAGTAGCAACTGGTAGGTGAGGTCCGATGGCCTCTGTAAGCAGTGTCAGAACGATGCATATATAGGAGTCTATATATAACTCTGAAATGCACTGAATCTCCAGTCCGATGCTGTCACACTGCAATGACTATCACTTACTTCGAAAATCTCTCTCTTCTCTCTCTGTCTCTGTCTCTGTCTGTCTGTCTCTCTCTCTCTGTCTCTCTGTCTCTGTCTCTCTCTCTCTCTCTCTCTCTCTCTCTTTCTCTCTCTCCTTCCTTCCCTCACTGTTTCTGTCTGTCTGTCTGTCTGTCTGTCTCTCGGTCTGTCTGTCTCTCTATCTCTCTCTCCTTCCCTCCCTCACTATCTGTTTCTCTCTGTCTGTTTCTGTATGTCTGTCTGTCTGTCTGTCTGTCTGTCTGTCTGTCTGTCTGTCTGTCTGTCTGTCTGTCTGTCTGTCTGTCTGTCTGTCTGTCTGTCTCTCTGTCTGTCTGTCTGTCTGTCTGTCTGTCTGTCTGTCTGTCTGTCTGTCTGTCTGTCTCTCTCTCTCTCTCTCTCTCTCACACACACACACACACCCACACACACACACACACACACACACACACACACACACACACACACACACACACACACACACACACACACACTCACACGTCTACTTCCTCCGAATCCTCTACCAATGTTTCCTTCCTTTAGTGCACATACTTATGCTCACTGACAATTTCCCTCCTACTTTCAAGCAACACATCATATGTAGAGAACTCGAACTCAGGCGTTACCAGCAACGCATGTCGCATTCAACGCTATTGATCATATACGGACACCACACGACGCCTCTGCAAATCGTATTCAAACGTTACTTCACCTGCATGAGGTGGCATACAGCCCATTCACAAGGCAAAAATAATGTACACTTACCTCATCAATAGCTGACACCTATGTGACGAGAGTGCTACGTAAAGAGTATGTCTAAGCGCTCGTCTTCCTATATCACATTTTACGTGACATTCGTGTAATCAGCGTCTACTTCTTTTGGCTCTGTCGACAAGATCAGTTATCGTGGTACCATAGACGTCTTAACTTTATGAACTTGCACCCATCGATGGAAACGACTGTTCCATTTCCGACACCAGGGCATTGTAAAAAAAAAGTTTTCTTATTCCGAGAAAGTTTATGGCCACAGTGAGTATACGGATGCAATGTTTTCATGGAGCAAAACAGTATCTTTCGCTGTACTCGTATATTGTACATCTACAACTAATCGAACAAACTGCCAAACAAGACTGTGCACCTTTTGGGCCTTTTTGTCCCCATACATCTGCTGCTGCTGCCTCTGCTATAAATCAAAGCCCCCCCCCCCCCCCCCCCCCCCCCCCCCTTTAACAATGCTTCGACCCACGTCTAATCTTTGCTGCTGCAATACGTTTACTCCATTTAGTACTCTGTTTCTCTCTCTGTCTCTCTGTTTCTCTCTCTGTTTCTTTCTCTCTTTCTCTCTCTGTTTCTTTCTCTCTTTCTCTCTCTCTCTCTCTCTCTCTCTCTCTCTCTCTCAGCTTTGTCTGTAACCTGCTGCTGCTGTTAGTAGCGACTACAGAGACACATTTTGCCATGTAATGGTGGCAGGTGGTGGTCGCGGTAGAGCCAATAGATGAATACGAAGCTGAAAGCATTGGACAACGATGCTACTGCTGTTGCTCTTGCTGCAAGGGCTGCTGCTGTTGGTGATGATACTTGAGATGAAGAAATTGACAACGATGACGAGGATAACGACAACGCGGACGACAATACTGACGACGACGACAGCGACGATGACAACGACGACTACAACCACGACGGTATTGAAAAGATGATGCCGACGGCGGTGTTATCAACATTGTACATGTTCTCCATCTCGGGGCTCGGATGCGTCTGCTACTTCTGCTACAGCACCACAAAGCAAAAACTTGGCCATTAACACCTTGTTACTCCATCAGCACAGCTCACAAGAGCACATCAGCGGAAGGCGCGCTAACGGCGCACACATGCATGCATGCAGCACAGTCGGTGTGATGACAAAGAGCTAGTTGGCGTTGTGACAACATTGCAACCTTTGTCTGCAACATGCACGCGGCTCGCATGCACGGATGACGTCAACATGGAGCATGCGCTTCACAGCACACGGCAGTGAAGGAGCGTGAAACACTGCCAGTCACTGAGAAGATAGAAGGGAACACCTCTAACCCTATCCTCAAGTCCCCTCCCCCCATCTCCCATCACCATACTGCAGCCACTTCCACTACCCATCCCCTCCCCCCATCTCCCATCACCATACTGCAGCCACTTCCACTACCCATCCCCTCCCCCCATCTCCCATCACCATACTGCAGCCACTTCCACTACCCATCCCCTCCCCCCATCTCCCTTCACCATACTGCAGCCACTTCCACTACCCATCCCCTCCCCCCATCTCCCATCACCATACTGCAGCCACTTCCACTACCCATCCCCTCCCCCCATCTCCCTTCACCATACTGCAGCCACTTCCACTACCCATCCCCTCCCCCCATCTCCCTTCACCATACTGCAGCCACTTCCACTACCCATCCCCTCTCCCTTCACCATACTGCAGCCACTTCCACTACCCATCCCCTCTCCCTTCACCATACTGCAGCCACTTCCACTACCCATCCCCTCTCCCTTCACCATACTGCAGCCACTTCCACTACCCATCCCCTCTCCCCATCACCATACTGCAGCCACTTCCACTACCCATCCCCTCTCCCTTCACCACCATTGCTCCCCCTTCCACTCGAACACAATTTATTTATACTTTCCTATGCACTTTTCTCCCCGTCCCCTCTCTCTCTCTCTCTCTCTCTCTCTCTCTCTCCCATTTCTCTCTATCTGTATCTCTCTGTCTCTATATGTCTCTCTCACTGTCTCTCTCTATATTCTCTGCCCCCCTCTCTCTCTCTCTCTCTCTCTCTCTCTCTCTCTCTATCTCTCTCTGTCTCTGTCTCTCTGTGTGTCTGTGTGTCTGTCTGTCTGTCTGTCTGTCTGTCTGTCTGTCTGTCTGTCTCTCTCTCTCTCTCTCTGTTTGTCTCTCTGTGTGTCTGTCTGTCTGTCTGTCTGTCTGTCTGTCTGTCTGTCTGTCTGTCTGTCTGTCTGTCTGTCTGTCTGTCTGTCTCTCTCTCTCTCTCTCTCTCTCTCTTTCCTTGTCCAATGTCTAACATCACCCCCTTCTCTCCAGTCCACCTGCTCTCCTTTCTCCCTATGCGTTCCTTCCGTAACGCTCACGCGTGCACACGTGCACACACACCTCCCCCTCCCACCGCTAACCCTTGACACACCTAGTTGTTGCCAGTGTAACGCACACTCAAGTACACGTGCAGACGCCTCTCTCAATCCCATTCCTCTTTTATCTCCCCCTCGATACCCCTGCCCTGCCCTCCCCCCTTCCTAACCCCTTGAAACACCTACCACCCAACCCATCCCACCCCACCCCACCCATCCCTCTGCCCTCCTTCTCCTTCCTTTCATTCTCTGCTCCCGACTCCAGTCTCATTCATGCCTTACAGCAGGTGTCCAGGCTGTAAAAAGTACGTCAGCTCTCCCGATGCGCTCCTCGCTCGAGGCGCACTGCACTTCTCGTGCGAGTAAATGCTCGCTTCAAAGATGATGAAGTCAATAAGCTGCAAGATCAATCAAGGAAAGAAATTCAGAAGGTGGAATGGAATGACAGGTAACAGTAGTCTTGAACATGACATTCATTAATTCCGTGCCTTGCAGAATCACATTGTTTTGAGGTAATGGAAAGAGTGTACATATCTCAAAACGTGCATTCTGAATATTTCTTGTTCGATTTTAGCATTACTTTGTGACCAAAATATCATTTTGGTCATTTGGAAAGGGTACGATTTCAGTTGCTGACTGAATAGCCAATATACCAGCATATGTAGTATACCAACAGAAACATCTCCTTCAGCACTGTTACTTTGTGAACAGCTGGCCAATTTTTGTGTCTTCACATTCCTTCGCCGTTTTAAAAGTGTCGTGCTGCTGTCATTTCCTGTGAGGGAGACGATCACAATGAATGATCCCTTTAGTTGTCTGTGTTGACGGTAACTTAATGCTATGCCTGAGTAAAAGAAGAAAGTTATCCCCTACCTTTGATACCCCGTTCCCAGTCGGTTAATTAATATCACACATATTAGATCAGCAGCTACTTTACTGAATAACCCTTGCAATCTGTATACTGTACACACTCAGGGAAGACATGCTGTCAAATATGAGTTAGGGAAGAAGACATCGACCAGACAAGAACTGTAGGGTGAGACTGAACATGAAGAAGACGAAGAAGGAGGAAGAGAAGGAGGAGGAGGCATGGAAGGCGTAGGAGGCTGGTATGGTAGAAAGATGGAGAAATGATGGATGATGGCTGGAAAAAAGCAAACCCCTGCGGTCTCTGCTTTGACGAGGCCAAGATCAAAGGTATCCATTTCAGCGTCTCCTCTGCCCCCCGTGTCTGCCGTCTACAACAAAAGTTGATCGAGCGATGAAGACTTGGCTACGAGGGAACCGACTCACTGACGTCAAATGATTACGTCGTCAACTGTCGATGCCGTGATCACTGCTTTGGTGGCCATTTGACCCTGCGGCTCTCTCGCATGAGTGATCTCAGTAATTCTCGAGGAGTGTTGGCAACCCGGAAGTACCTCGGTGAAAAGCTGCATTGTCTTAATACACAAGATTAATCTTTGATGCTGGAGGATCACGGTGATTTCAACTCGCATCGACCAGACGTTTTTCGCCTCGCTCTCCACCTCCAAATGATAGCTTCGCTCTCACGCCAAAGGCTGGAACAACACTGCGGGCTGATAGCACGACACGGAAAAGCCGGATTCGAAACCACTCGCTCTGTTATCACCATTATTTCTCTGCCAACTCCCGACACCCAAACCCCTTATTTCAACTCTAGTGGCACGACGACCCGGGCGCCGAAACTCTCTGGCGACGCACGGCGTGTGTGCCGAGGGGGTCACAGAATCTAGTTGCGAGGGTGGTGTTTTCCTTGGCAAAACAAATCGCTTGTCCCTGCTCTGAAAGCGAAGAAAAATGTATGGGGGGAGGAATTGGGCCGGACCTCCCTCAGGGATCTCCTCTTTCCCCCTCGCTTTGATCTGGCATAACGGACGTGTAGCTGGCGGAAAGAAAAATACATAGAACAAGCCGCAAATGCGAAAAACAGAAGGTTGCCTGTCGGAGGAGCCTCTGCGTCAGTCAACGGGAGAGCGAGCTCCTCTGCGAGAACCTGGAGAGGGAGTGGGGGGGCAGAAGGTGACGACGAAGAAGCAGGGAGAAAAACGGCAGCCCTGCCTCGGGACGACTGAGCCACGTCCTCGCAGAAACGTGCGGCTCGTCGCCCCGGTCCCGATCCGGGCCAGACCAGTGATGGCTTTTCACAGTTGTGGAGTGATATCGAAAGCGCACAGGCCCTGGCGTATTTACTACAGGAGACGTAAAGACCCAGCGCGCCAGCGAGCGAGGATAAGCGAGCGCAAGTCTGTTTGTGCCATTCATCCCAGAACGAGCTTCGCTTTGAAGTCGCCGGACAGGAAAATGGCAGTTTTACGTCATCTCACGGGGTGTATAGAGCCGCCGCACGTACCTTTTTATTGTAGGCTCTCGGCGGGAAATGTTCCCCTCACGCCGAACCAATTGGTCGATTGGCCATATTTGCGCATTAACTCTCCACAAAACACAGTGTCGAGTTGTCATATTTTGACTTATCACAATTTCCTCACAGCCAAGTGCTTTACTTTTATCGTCGCGAAATATGCTGGGTGCTAACGGTGTTGTGATTCCGAGAGAAAAAGAAGTCGTCATCACTCGAAGCAATGAACCTTTTTGGAGGGCAGACCAGATTGAGCAGCGTACGTTTTATTGGGAATGAAGTAAGAGCTTCATAATCAAACGGCAGTAAATGTTACGCTGAAGTTGTTCCCTACAGTTACTCTGCTGTAAGTAGCTTTCTTCTGAAACCGACACTGAACGAAGACATCTCTGCGCATCAACAATGTGTCGCGTCAATATTTGCAGACGTAAAACTTACATTATTGTGCTGACATATTTTCTGATTAAAAAAATGGTTGCAGGTAAAGTACTGAGCTCTTGGTTAATTGCATAACAGATACTGCATCTGTCGCAGAAGTCTATTCCATCATTGAATGCTTCGGTGTTGCTTCTTCACTTCAGATGAGTACTTGGTCGCAAAATGTCCTGAACTTTATTTGAAAATCGTGTATAGATGGATCGATGAGAGGATGGATAGTTTGTTACGGCCTGTCAGCCTTTGTAGGCTATGTAAGGCCATTAGGCACGAAATCACTAGAACAGTTAAGAGTAAACGCAAATCAAGTAACGGTGTCCCTATAGTTATTCGCCTCTTACGAATCGCGTAGGGAGACGCGGTGGGTCAATTCTTACCCCGAACTCACAGGGGGCTAAAGTCGTGTATAACGACGCCAAATAAGTTTAGGAAGGAACGTGTGCAAATATTTTGCAGTTTAATTTACGATCACGACATGCACACCCATTCCCACACCCCGTTTTGTTTTTTGCAGACGATGCTTTAAACATGAAGGGGAAATCACTCATCTCGATGAATGACCTCGCAATATCACCTGCTCACGCACCTGCCGATAAATGTGTAATATACCACAAGAAGACCTCGTTTTTTTCAGTCCCTTTCTTTATCAATGCATTTTTTTTCCCGATCCTCAAAATACCCTTCATATAGCTGGCTTGCCCCCACTCCTATCCCCCCCCCCTCTCTCTCTCTCTCTCTCTCTCTCTCTCTCTCTCTCTCTCTCTCTCTCTCTCTCTCTCCCTCACACACACACACACACACACACACACACACACACACACACACACACACACACACACACACAAACACACATGAGCCCCCTCCTCCATTTTTCGTCCCTCACTTCCACCCCCACCCCCTACCCTTGTACCGCAAACCCGGAATGCTTTTAGAGAGTCAAATGTAGTTTCCTGTAGCTAATGTTTGACGGCTTGTATTGCGGAGGTGTTTAAGTCGTCACCTTGCTAACAGCGCCTTGCCTCTCTTGCATTTCTCCTTCTGGGCTGCTGGGGACGTGAAGCTGTGAAGACTCTTTTGAAGTGTCTCCATTGAGCGGAATCGCCCTCCCTCCCCCTCTTTTCAGCCAGCTCGGCCCTCTCTGTCCGCTGCGGGGTTTTCAAACTGGAAATCGTTTTAAAAGAGCGGAGCTTTGAAGCTTGCGCGATCTCCATCAATCACGGCACTATTCACATTCCACATAATGTGCATTCAAACGTTCTTTGGTTGGACCATCACATCAAAGACAGTCGTAATTTATATCTAGCTTTTCAGCCACGTACAGGGAAAAGGGACGAAGGTGTTCGCAGGAGTCGCTAGAGTAAAAACCTTCTGCAGAAACAAGAAAAGATGGGGACAGGGAGTCCAAGTAAAAGACTGCCAGTTCACAGGGCGACATGGGAAGGAGGAGAGTGTGAAAGGAAGGAGGAGGGAGGGGCATCAAACCTCCACCCCCCCCCCCCCCCCCTTCCCCCCTTGTCGCCTCAAACATGGACCTCTCCATTCAGAGCGCTCAGCGGGGAGGAGGCAGGGAACTGACGTCACGCTTGAGAAAGCGCGCGCTTGGGCAGGAGGTACCGCAGTTCGGCAAATGGGGCGACGAATCTGCAGCCAGCCCTCAAACTTGACTCGGCTTTGTAGGAGAAGTTTGAAACTCGCCTTCCTGCAGCCGGTTGGTTTAACTGGTGCGGTAGTGCATACATTTGAGTGCGCCATGTAATCAGGTTCCCCTTGATTCTCCCTACTAAAACGGGGTCTTTAATTTTGCTCACAGATACTCCTACGACGTGCACCGATGTGGTTATAATATAATGTTAGAGCAATAATTTGTATACACTTCTTCGTGTATGTATTACATAAGTTCCTTTTATTTGCAGTTGCTAAACTATTTCATTTACATATCCTTGTGGAGAGGCAGAACAGGACACGGCCCACATCCTATACAGGACTGCGGGAGCCTCCGGTTGCTGAGGGCAGAGATTTGGCCAACGCCGGAGTCCTTGCACAACAAACTGTACGGGCCAATGGATGCGCTGCAGAGGACCACTGATTATATTTCAAGATGTGTACTCCAAGTGTGATCGGCGATCGAGAAGAAGAAGACATATCATTGTATAGGTCATGTCTTGATACTCTTTCTACTTTGTCAAATAAAAATCTCCAAAAATACTTCCATTACGCATTATAATAAAACAAATAAACCGTCTTCATGTGCACGTACTATCGCGTGAGATGAAAATTTTCATTCTTTTGGAGAATTTAATTGTAACTGTATCGTCTGTGTGTGGACATACAATCTAGTTCCTCGTACTAATCCTCGCTATCTACCAAAGCAGAATGAACTTTTTGCCACTCGTGTATCAGACGAGGACCCCAGCCGGGTTTTTATGTGTTTCACTCCACCACGAGGCAGAGCGCCTCCGTACCCACCATCCCTGCAAGCGAATGCCGCAGATAAGTTCTGACCCGACTCAAAGACATAGCCCAGATTCCATCCCTCCAGCGCAGGCACAAGCAGCAGCAGCAGCAGCAGCAACAGCAGCAGCAACACGCCAAGGCTCGGGCTCAGAGACAGACACACAGGAAAAGTAGCATAGAAGAACCTCAGGACCAAGCATTGTCTCCAGAACTCCCCCATTCCCCCACGCCGCATTATTGAAAAGGACGGCTCCCCATAAGTCACTGTCAAAAGCACCCGAGATATTTCACGCTCTGTCGCCCAAAGGGAGACGGGCAGGGGGACCTCGGTGCTTTACGACGCCGAGTCGGGCTGAGGAGCTCACGTCGATGATATTTCCAATGGTAGAAAGCGAGGACTAGGCTAGAAAACAGCCCTCGGTAATCTATCTGCAAGTAGCTTTTCCTTCGCTTCGTCACGCTTCGAACGTGCCTCCCTTTGAAGTGCTGGCAGCGGTGTGCGACTGTTCAAACAGCCAGACGCCTGTGGACTGTCGCCCGTCTGACTGGGAAGCAAAGACGTCTGTAAGATCTGTCTACATCTTCCTCAGACTATACGTGTAGGCAGGCGTCAGTCCACTTGTGACATGTGGCTGCTGCTCCCTTTCTTTCCCTTGATGCTAGAAGCGATGCTGCTGCTGTTGATGATGCTGTTGATGTTGCTGCTGCTGTTGATGTTACTGCTGCTGTTAATGTTACTGCTGCTGTTGCTGCTATCAGTCATGTTGATGATGATTGGTCTTGTTGTTGTGGTCTCGGTTGTCATTGGTGCTATTTACTGTATCCTTGCTTTTATTGCCTTGAGCGCAAATTTAGCGCGTTAGATATTTATTATCTTCCTGTTACGTGAGTTGATTTTTTATTTGATATGCGGCGTTTAGCTCGTTGTTGGTGTATTGATCAAAACTATCAGGTTACCCTCTGTCTTTGCTTGATGTTGTTATGTCTTGTTTCTTTTGTGATCATTTTGATTTGGTCATCTTTTACGAAGGCTCCTACTACAGTTATTCCTAGTCACTCTGGTTTTACCTTCTTGTTAGCCTTCCCTCAGCCACTCGTGTCGCCTCCCACCCCCCACCCCCACCCCTGTTTCCTTCTACATTTTGCTCACTCCACACACTACGATTGTATTCCTCGCCTAGTCTGACTTATTCCTCTCTTCCTTCTTCTCCCTTAGCTACTCCGGCTGTATATCACGGCATTTCCTTCAACACTTCTCTCTCTCTCTCTCTCTCTCTCTCTCTCTCTCTCTCTCTCTGTCGTGTTATTTTCTTTTTCTTCTTCGTATCATTACACCTCAGTTTTGTCTCCTTCGTGTGCACCTCATTCTTCACTTGTTTTTGGTCTACGCCATGCTGTCATAGGCGCCCCATTAGTTGTTGCATCCTTTCCATTTGTCAGAACACTACTCATGAATACCAATGATAAGACTCTTCATCAGAGAGCAAGCCTGACAGTCTCGGACACGCTAAACGACGCGGCTGGCAGTATAATGGTCTGACACGCTGTCGAAAACAGGGGGTCAATGACGAGGAAGAGCTGCTCTGTAACTCTTGGACTTCAAGACACGAACATTGCATGTGGGATCGCTCTGAGGAATGATGGGTGCTGCCTGTCTCTGTATCGCCCTCTCTGGCATTGAGAGATGGATCTCCAGGGCGAGGAGAAGGAATAGGAGAGGGAGGCGGGGAGGTGTCGCGAGGTGGTTGGGGCAATAGGTTTCTGCCCCTAGGGTTTCCCTGACTTATGGGCTTTCCTCTCCCATCTCTAAGTCCCTAAACAAGGTCTGCCTTGGAGGGAAGGGATTGGTTATCTCCGGCTTGAAATGCCTGTGGCTTTAACTGCCCTCCAGCCAGAACAAAGGCGGAGCAGCCACAGAGAAGAGCATCTGTAGTAAATAATGGCGGAGGGAGAGTGAATGGTAGAGGTGTGAGATGAGAGTGGAGAAAGAAGTTTGTGAAGTGTAGGGAATAAAATTGAAATGGAGGATATCTGCACATATACGTATATGAACTTTATCCATCGACTTTTTACTCTCGAATTTAGGTGCAACGCACACTTTGTGGGATCAGTTTGGCTGCACAATGTCTCCTGCACCGATTGGATGAGCAAATTACTAACCAGCATTTACTTTATGCATACTGGACCCTTTTACAATTTATATTGAAAATAATTAGTCCTTTTCAGTAGCAAGGTATATTGATTAAACAGGTTAAATGTTGGAAAAACATCGTATATTTAATTCAAAGAAAAATCGTTTGAGTAGTGAAGACAATGTTCTCACATTTTCCACACACCATCGACAAAATGCTAAGGATAGGCTATTCAGAGCCTGGTTAATTTTAACATTTTACTTTCAAGGTCTTTCGTGAGGTAATATTCATGGTATCCTTAATGAGAGATGCTACACGCATAATGATTGGCTATGCAGCACAATCAGTCTCACGGGGCAGAAATGATAAGTATTTTAGATCTTGTTTATACATTAATCTTATGTTCTTTTAAATTTATTTTGTTGCGATAAATCAGCACATTTTCATATTAAACGATAGACAAATCATAATATAAAACGAAACTGAAATATCGCACGTAAAAAATATGCAGCAAAGAGCCGCGTCTTCAAATGCTGAAAGGAAAGAACTGACAGAGGGCAGGGAGTAAAGGTCTGCAGATGAAATTATGACCAAAATGATCATATCTCTCAGAGGAACTGCCCAAAAAATTGAAAAGAAATGACAAAAGGAGCCAGATGTGAAGACATAATGAATGGAGCGGTAAAAATAAGCCACAGCAGAGGATATTCGTGCAATATTCTTGAATTTTAACATTCCTGATACTTGCTTGAGCGTGTACTTTTTTCACTCCATTAAATGGTTACATTGTTCATCAGGATGAAAAGACTCGAATAGTCCCTTTTATCGAAATTAAGTCTTATTCATGTAGGTTACATTTGCCATGTTCTTCGGTCATTCACTAGTAACAACAGTCACGACATGGATAGCAACACATTTGCTCTGAATGTACCAACGAGCCATATTACGCGTATGCGGATAAATTGTTTGAAACATAGTATCCATATATCCAAATATGAGGCAAAGCTTCCTGGAACACGCAAATATTTTCACTCAAGGGATGTACACTATAATTGAAAATACGTCTAATGGCAATGTTTAATTTGGTCAACAAACCTTTTTTCCCCCTACAATAAAGGGTTTGCATATGTTAGAAATCTGGATGAATCAGACAATACACCTTTGTATTATTTGAACACAATTGTAAGAGATGTTCAGACATTTGGGACATTCACCGCCAGCTTTTGAGCAGATAATGTTGCACTAGGATGCAGGAGTATTGGAGATAAGTGTCGTCCGTCTGGCGTTCCAGGCCATTTGCCCAAAGTTTATGAACACTCTGACTAAATGACTGTGGTCTCCCTTCCTCTCCCTCTCTCCCCCACCCCCCACCCCCCCCCCCCACCCCCACACACCACTCCTCCAGCCCACCACACCCACATTCTGCATCCCCCTTCAACCGCCCTCGACCACTCCCACCCCCATTTCCATCCTCAGCCTCCAGATCTTTCTTCTCTTGTGCCTCTTCAGGTGTGCAATGATCGCCATGAACGAGGCACATATTTAGAGAGCGCGATTGAGTATGGTGCCTGAAGGCTTGTCTGTTCTTTAGAAGTTTCCTGTCTCCTTCCTCAGTCAATCTTTGCAAAGCCCTCCCTCTCTCCTCCTTCTGAAGGTGTTGTCTCCCCCTCCCCCATCCTACCGTGCTCTTTATCCCATTTAGTGCCCCTCTTCGTCAGGGTTGTGACGTAGAATGTGCTCTATCCGTCATTTATAGGCCAGCTTCCGGTGTTTCCTGGCAGAGGTGACGCGGCGCAGACAAGAATTCCGAGTTAGCATGTCACCCCTCGTCTCCCGCATGTTCCCCACAGGTTATTGATGAGACATTTGTATTTCCTCCTCCCTAAGAATACGTATTGTTACTTGCTTGTACCTACCACGCCTGTACGGTTATGCTTCATGCGATTCGGAGAGTTTTGTTTTAATTGTAGTGATTACCGGCTGTTGATGAACATATATGAAATATACATCTGTAACACGGGTGGTCTCAACAGTATAAATCAAGATGGTTTTTAATGAAATACAGACATTGCAATACGCTGTTTTGGCATTAATATCAACGTGTTGTCCTTAAATCGATAGGTTGATAGGATCACCATACGATCTTTTTGTACAATACATGTAAGTAACGCACAGGTAACTTTCTTTGCTGATCTGCTGTCAAGTGACAATGAAAAATAATAATGCATACATTGAAGAGCTAAGTTTCCCTGTGAAATAGCAATGACACAGTGTTTACATTGTACAGTTTGGCTCTACATTGATATATCATGACATTAGTTGGTGAGAATACATGATGTACGGAGTAGCATATGTCCTTGTTGACAGCAGAAAATGTATATCTAAGACTCAAATCTTGTTTTGAAGAGGGAAACGGGGGTAAGACGTGGAAATTGCAGGTCAATTTTGAGTCCACTTAAAGTGAACTGATTATCTTCATTTTTTTTACCTTTTACCTGACAACACTTAGAAAACCCGTACAGGAAACTGGCAACTGTTCAAAGATCCCAAAGAACTTCCGACCCATTCTACACTTCAATAGGACGCCAAACCATAAACATCTTTCACTGTTTCAACGCGTAACAGTGGCACTTTGAAAAAATTTGCGCTCGCTTCCTCCCTTCCAATTTCCGTCTTCTGGCGCGGCTTGATGACGGTGCGGCCTTGATGAAGGTTAGTAATTAAAAACGTCCTTGTGCGGCCTTCTTCTTTCACAGTGCGGCACGCTCCCAGCCATGAGACACGTGCGAGGATCGATCTGGCAGACACTCGGCACCAGTGTGCACGTGCCCTTACGTGGAGAAGAGAAGCTTCCTAGGCAAGAAAGTTTATGACCCTCATTCGCTTTGAAGCACCGCGGCGGAGATTTGCCAATTTGCATGGATACAAAAGGTAATCTCAACGTCACGCCCATAAAATAAGACAGAGTTTGGAAGGTTTTTTCAAAGCGTGGGAGTCGCAACATCAGAGAAGGTTTTGTTCATTCTCATTCTGAGAGGTCATCCTGGATGCGATTCTGAGAAAATCTGCAAAGATGAATGGCGTTGAGAGTTGAAAAATGCTTTTCTAGCCGAAATGTGAAGCAGCACCCTGAGAGTGTGTACACAAGGAAGAGTATTACAAATTATTATTCGGGTAGCAATTTCTACATAATGTAGTTTAGGACTCATTAAGACACAGAAATCCATAGTGATATATTGCAACTTAAAGACTGAATAGCCCACGGACGTGAGTGTGAATATTCAAAACTTATTTTTGACAATAATTTATTGGGATAATTTACTATATTTCAATAACTTGCTTTAAAAAATGCATTTTATCTAAAGAGCAACGATTCACCAATATCATTTGAAAATATTTACATATTTTTTTCTCTCTCTACTTTAAAATCGGTTGCTTGACCCTGCCTCATTTTCCCTCCACCCGGTTTGATTTCTTCTCTTCT
>JAWQFJ010013853.1:32500-35000 GCA_034096865.1 Theodoxus fluviatilis | reverse complement strand
GTAATCAATTTAAAAAGAATGCTTTCACAAACAGTATACTGCAAACAAGAAATAAGAAATAGAACGAAGCAATATGAATAGTGAATAACAAGATATTATGAGTTTGACAACGTCTGTGTTGCAGTGAGCCAGTTTGGAAAATGAGAAGACATACTGATGTCCTGTTCATTTTCGTTCATCACTCGCAACACATTGAGACTCTCTGGTGCAGACATAGCGTAACAAAATTGTATTACGAGCATGAACGATACTTGCTCACTCACTCCGTAGCACAAAGCATGCATTGGCAGTAATTTTTCTAAATCTTTTTAACAGAAATAATTCCCCGCACACTAACGCAAAGAAATGTACGGGTGATTACAACCGATTACGTGGGATGTTATATGTGTAATTGTAATTCTGCACAGACTACTCGAAGGAAAATAAGTTTCGTTCGGGGAAAAATCTCCGCATCTGGAACACAACCCTAATAGCTAATTCTGTCGCTCTAGAAATTATCCAGAGATCACCGAGATTGGAACGACGGTGCCATTTGATCCTCGCCAACGACTGGAGGAAGCGATCAGAATTTGAGAAATTGTCTTTTAGCATGTTGTCAAACGACGTAAGTTGTAAAAAGTTACTGCCTCAACTCATGTTTATTCTCGTGAGGATGAGAAAACGATGCAATAAAATGTTTACGATCTGCGTTTGTCTCAATACGGTGCCCTGTGGACGTCCTTCTTGGGGAAACAGGCTCATTCTGTGCAAACAATGTTTATCAGACCCGAGCATTTTTTCCCCCCAGTAGTAGGGTTTGATTACTTGCAAGTCATACACTTTTAACAATCAAGTATTGCCTACGAGTAAAATCAAATGACTGCGTTTAACGTCGGTAGCTTTAGAAATCTTAGTGCACTTGTACTTAGGCAGGAAATGATCTTTTTGAAGTTGTAAAACTTAGTAAAAATCGTGTAGACAGCTGACTTTATACAGAACGACTCTTGTTCAGCGCTACACACAGTGGCTACCAAGCAGAGGGCAGGGAAATCTCTCGCTCACCCCGAGCCAGCCGAGAGCGGGAGAAAGGAGGCATGGGAGAGAGCGAGAGGAACAAGAAACCGGCCCTAAGCCCCGCCCACGAGCCCGCCCGCCAAGGAAATTACCATACCGTATCGCTCCGCAGGTCAGGTCGAAAGTAGTCCCACGCCCTCTCCACCTCGAGATCCCGCCCTGGAAGTTTCAGCCGTGTGGAGTGGCACCCAGGTTGTAACTCAGGCACACAGTTATTCCTTCAGCTCTACACAAACGTTTCTTCTCTATCTTTTGCGTCTATATGATTTTCCACTGCGTATCAATTGTCATTGAATTAAACAGTATTTCACTTTTTTCCATTTCTCTCTGGGGTTTTTCTCTCTAAGTCATGTACAATCTGAGATATTCTATCTCTCTCTCTCTCTCTCTCTCTCTCTCTCTCTCTCTCTCTCTCTCTCTCTGCTTCTCTCTTCCTCTGCTTCTCTGCCTCTCTCTCTCTCTCTCTCTCTCTCTCTCTCTCTCTCTCTCTCTCTCTCTCTCTCTTTCTCTCTTCCTCTGCCTCTCTCTCTCTCTCTCTCTCTCTCTCTCTCATCCTTTCCGGCAAAAACACGTTACCTCGGTAAGCAGAAACTTCATCGCTCGGTGCTTCTCTGCAGGTGCCGGGGAAATCGGTGATGTGCATAAGCTTGGACCCGGGCTGCCCGTAAACCCTGGATTTAATGAGGGAGCTTGATAGGAGGGACACGTCTTAAACAAGGGCTAATGGCCGAGGCCTGGTCGTTGCTTTCCCATTCACTCCTTTGGCGCCTCGCCTGTACAGACGCCATTGAGCAATCTCGCCCCGCACTTTGCACCTCGATGCGCTTGTGCCTGCTTCAGATCGCTGTTGATTTTTGCCGCGCAGTGATGTATCGCAGTGGACGTTTTGCTGAGCCAGCAGCCAATTTTTTTCTCTCTTCTCTGCAAACCGTTTGCAGATCGTAAAACTAAATCGTATGAAAGAGCAGAGGGAGCCGTTTTCAAACCATTTACACTCCACAAAATGTGTTTTGTTGTGAAACAAAAAAGTTTTGGGGAAAAAAGTTATGACTGCCAGCACGATGTAATTCTATCATTGTTTCATTTTATTTTCTTCTTTTCGCCGACTTGGAATCAAATTTACTGCGAATCGTTACAAGTCTCCTGTCACAAAAACGCCGGAAAAACTTTGCAAACATTACACTCAAACTGACAAAAAATAAAAAATGAATATAATGAACCTAATAAATTAATATCAAGTAGTGAAAAGGCTCTATTACTCCATAACGTCCTGGTTAAAATGAAAGCGTAATATTAATGAAAGATCGCAATCATGTTTGAACATGTGAATAATTAATATTTGCAGAAATTTACTCCATAGTGTCCGATCCATGATTCCTCCGCATTTTGAGACGAAAATGTTATTTTTAATACATAAAGGGAGGAGGAGGCACGGGGGCATTGGGAC
>JAWQFJ010013853.1:20000-27500 GCA_034096865.1 Theodoxus fluviatilis | reverse complement strand
AGGAGGAGGAGGAGGAGGAGGAGGAGGAGGAAGGAGGAGGAGGAGGAGGAGGCGGAGGAGGAGGAGGAGGAGGAGGAGGAGGAGGAGGAGGAGGAGGAGGAGGAGGAGGAGGAGGAGGAGGAGGAGGAGGAGGAGGAGGAGGAGGAAAGTACGAAGAAGAACAAGAAAATGAAGTGAAAAAAGAGTCAGAGGAGAACGGCTACGACGACGATGAGAATGAGGACGAAAAGAACGACGAAGACGAGGAAGGGGAATGCTAAAAACATCTTTGAGACAATGAAGTGAATTTCTTTCATAATGAGCAACGTCGTCGACAAAAAGCAGAAGTAAAGTTATGTCGCAAAAGCAAAACAAGGCAAAACATAATAAAACAGCACAATACACTACACGCCAAAGCAATACAGCACAGTACAACAATTACATACAAATATCCCACAGAGCCATAACAGCAAAACCAAACAAAACAGCCACAGCAAGTGGATGGGTTACAGCCTCCACCTCAGTGTATCAAGATAGAGAGGCAGCCTTTGGTCGTGGCCTGCACTTGTTGGCTTCAAGGGGAGTAACTGCGGTAGTCTTAGTGGGAACTGGTTTGTGGCGCTCTCCTGATACCGCTGTTGCTCTACAGTGCCACACCATTTCGTCGAACGATCACGTGCATCGAATGATTTTGTTTGCATTTTACCAGGGGGGAAAAGAGAAAGATGAAAACAACGCAAACAAGGACAAAGAAGCTGGTGAAACATTACTTATTTTATGCCAACGATATAGTAGAAACGTATCAGTAGAGAAATAAGTTAAATGCCAAGTGGAACTTAACTGAACGTTTGATGAATACATAAAATGTAAAAAGTCAGACAGCTTAGTCAAGAGAAAAATTTGATAACGGTTTGATTGACAGACATATCATCCATGTTGAAACAAGCGCCTTGAGCATGCTGCCAGCATGGATACGTGCGCTATACAAGTATACATCATCATCATCATCATCATCATCAAGGGGGAAGCGTTGAAAGGAAACGACCCAAATGTCATTCACACTGAATGTATCAGACGGAGAGTATGAAGCCAAAGCTGCGTGGAAACTTTATTTCGGGCTAGTTTGCATTATTAAAAAGTCATTGTATCAACGTCTTTTTTCATTGTGTTTTATTGATTTCATTTTCAATACAGTTTCGATAGTTTCAAAAGTGTTCTTTCAAACTCCAGGTATCATTTCTTGCGGCATATAATCGCTTATATTATTTTACTGGAAAATACGCATTCAACTGCGTGATCCACATGCAAAATTGATTTTTCCCCTTCTGAATACAGTTTCTATTTTGCAAGGGTACACTTTTTCTATATTTAAAAAAATATATGTAAGGATCAGTATGCAAACACACAATTTATCAATTTGTCAAACTTTGGAAATTTATTTCCTTGTATATATTTAGCATTCATGAATTCAGCGCGTTTGCTTGATGTGAAGGGCAGTTTGAGACGCATTAACACCGTCTCGAAAACACAGATTGCTTTTATGTATGAGAATTCGTCCGTTCTTGCATTATTCTGCTAACTTTATTTGTCAGATATGATTACATAAAATGTCATGTGATGCATTTCCTCATTGTGATTTGAAAGAAGCTGGTTCAGTGCTCTCTAGAGTAAACCAGAAATAAATATGTAAATCGAAGCAATTGAATATTTAAATCTAAGTGTCTAAATCCCGATATTAATATGGAAACTTCTCGTATCGAAGAAATATTTTTCAAACCCCATTTTCTGCAATATCCTGCGACAAAGATATATGATCTTAAAAATACAGTGTTGAAAAATGTATAAATAATAATCAGAACAATGAATTTAAGAAACTTACAGAAGCCAAGTATAGTTTGTGTGAATATAACAATAACATGGGATTTTTCCCAGTAACTTAAGTAGTTTTTTGTGTGTAAATACTAAAAATATTTATGCACACGAATATCATCTTTTTGACATGTATTTGCAAGTATAACAATATGTGTTTGGCACTGCATTTTTTTCATTTTTTCATTTTTCTAACCTTAGAAAAATACAGTTTAGAACTCAATACAATATATACGCACAAAAAAGTAAATATGAAGAAACAACAAACAAGCGAAAGAAACCACGCGAGAAGGGAAGAAAACAAAAGGTGAAAATCGACACCGAGCAAGCTCTGCAACTCCTCCCGAAAACTGGCGACATCTGCGATTAATACACTGGATAACGGCGCACTCGGTTCCGTTTACTTCAATGAAACTAATAGTTATTTCAATTCTGGCGCGGCCGCCTCCACATAAAAGCAGCATAAATCCGAGTCATATACGGCGTCGGCGCAGCATGAAGTGGGGACGACATGTTCGAATTAAAGCAGCTTTTATCAGCCTGCATCTGAGGGACTGTGTGTTATACCTCCATCGAGCACTGGAGGGCCGACCATTAACTGCCGAGGTACTCCCACGGCCCATTAGTAAGACACATCGTGGAAAGACGATAGGAAGGCAATTTGTACGTCATAAAGGGAACTTTTATCACAGAATTCTGCAGTAAGACTGCTCCCGCGTGCAGACGAATGGGTCCTTTACGTTTTCTAGGTGCATGTCCTTAACTTCCTCACTTCCTCACGTAGCACCCTCACTCGAGACGCCTCCCCACCCCCTCATATAAAACCCCCATCCCACTAATTTAACCCCTAATAAGAAAATCACCCCTACCCCTACACACACACATATCCCACCCCCACCCCCCTCCCTCATTTTATCGTCACCCCTACTCCTATCTCCTCTACTGTTGTTCTAACACTTGTTTACTTGTTCCAACCCAACACCCATTTATCCCCCCCTCCCGGCCTCTCAATCCCCTTCCATCCCCACCCTCATCCTGATAGAGCTCCTTCCCATTTCTTCCCTACCATCGTATTGCATTTCCCAACCTGCAATCATTTATATTCCAAACTCCCACCCACCCGAACCCCTCTCCCAATCAAACACCCACCCCACCCCCCCTCCATACCACCTTTCCTAACCCCCGCCCCCACTGTCTACTTCCCTTTCACCCCACTTCTACCTCCACACTACCCACACCATGTTGCATTTTCAACCCCAGCTCCCAATCATTTTCTCCCTCTGCTTCTCCTCACTCCCACCCCCACCCCCATTTACTCCACTCCACGCCCATCATCCACCACCACCCTTAATGTTCAAACCCACCTCCACAGCCTTTCCTATCCCCCACCTCCTTTACTTCTTCCATCCATAAACCCCCACCCACCCCCTCCCACTCACCCACCCACTCACACACCCTCCACATCCTACCACCGCCACCCTCACCCTTTCTCGGCACCTCCTCTTCTCCACCCTACACAAATCCTGCACCACTCGATGTTTCTCGGGGGGCAGGACTTGGGGGCACATCTGGAAGAAATACTTAGCTCGCAGATGCGAAGAACACGCCAACCATAAAAGCCAGTGGAGGGAAGATCACAAAGAAACGCCGCCACGCTCGTCGAAGTGATGGTAGGTTTTCTCCACCCCACAAGCAGCAAAACAGATATAAACAATAATCATCTTCTCGTTTGCGGCATTTAACCTACATTCACCCGCCCCACAGTTTTCACTCCGGCTCCCGTGATTGAGACAAGAGTATCGGATCTGTGAGAACAGATTGTACACAATCTAATAAGCGTGAAACTGTTGAGCATGTGTGCACGGGGTTAGAGACAGTGAGAGAGAGAGAGAGAGAGAGAGAGAGAGAGAGAGAGAGACAGAGAGAGAGAGAGAGACAGACAGAGAGAGAGAGAGACAGGGAGAGAGACAGACAGAGAGAGAGAGAGAGAGACAGAGAGAGAGAGAGAGAGAGACAGGGAGAGAGAGAGAGAGACAGTGAGAGAGAGAACGAACGAACGAACGAACGAACGAACGAACTTTATTTTACAAGGGTAGTGAATTAGGCAGTAGTGCCTTTCTTACATTCAGCCCTTGAGGCAAAAATTCAAATGTGGTGAGAGAGAGAGAGAGAGAGAGAGAGAGAGAGAGAGAGAGAGAGAGAGAGAGAGAGAGAGAGAGAGGTGGGGTAGCTGGGGAAAGGGGGAGGAAGGGAAGAAGGTGGGGGGGGGGTAGCTGGGGAAAGGGGGAGGAAGGGAAGAAGGTTGGTGGGTTGGATAGAGAGGGTTGGGGAGAGGGTGGGGGAGAGGGAGGGAGGGAGGGAGGGAGGGAGGGAGGAGAGAGAGAGAGAGAGAGAGAGAGAGAGAGAGAGAGAGAGAGAGAGAGAGAGAGATAGAGAGAGAGCACGTAGAGACCTGCAAAAGCATGAAAAGACAAACAAATGCATGACATACAGCATAATGCATTTGCATACATGACGCCTGAAAAACTCACATCGGCACAAATGGCAGACAAATGCGCACGAACCGTTCTTAATTAATGTATATTCAGGATTCACAAAGTCAAGCAGGGGAGGAGAGTGTAATGATGTTCAATACTGCACACTGAATTTTTTTTTAGTTCTTAACGGAGCGAAAACTACAACACAAACAAAAGCACAATATTTCCTGGACAAGGTACAAAATGCAAGAACTCGTAGAGGAACATGACAATGATAACAAAATTTAATGAACAGAGAAGTGGAAGACACGTTAAACATGGTTTTTAAAATTTACAATTTCATGATATACGCAGAGACTGACCATTATGATGCAGACACGCTCTGTAACGTATCCCTGACATGCCTAGTCCAACAAAACAAAACAAAAGCAAAAAAAATTCACTCGCAAAGCCACTACAGAGACACAATGCAAAGGTAGAAATAATTGCAAGAAAGGAAACTAAAGAATGCTTGTAAGTGAGAAGGTAAAGGACACAAAAACATAGAAACATTTGGGGGAAAAGGGGGCTTAAAAAAACAACAGAGCATGTGAAACGCAAAAATTATCACTTACATCTTCGCCAAGTCCCGAAAGTAATGAAGAAGGGGGGAGAGAAAAAGCAATTTCTGGAAACATCCGTCAAGAGATCTCGAAGCGATGGCTCTCGTTTCATCGGCACAGAGCTCCAGACCAATCAAATGCCCATCTCCGCTTTTAGGCAAGCGGGAGAAATTTTCACGGCGAGAATTGGGGAGGGGATTCCTTTTGTTTGATCTACACCGCTCGCCTGACGTCATAGGGTTGGAACAGTGACTTCTTCACAAGCAGCCCACGCGAGGACAGGTCTACAAATTTAATTACGCATCCCCCTATCCGAATTTGCATTGACTAATGAACTCCGAGGACGAAACGTCAGAGATAAACTAAGGAAGGAAAACTTTGAGAAATGTGAAACAATATTGGTCCGACAAAGAAGCTCCCCGAGAACCAGGAGGGCCGACCCCTAAATGAGAATCGGTTTATTTACGACGGGCCCCGCCGGCCTGATTATCTGTTGTCCGGCCTCTGATAAAGGCGCGAGAGCGGCTCTCTTTCATTAGAGCCTAACAAACCGCTAAAAACGCCAAGATGATGTAATCGAATTCAAAATCAGGCCCGTAATGGAGAGCTATGCGCCCCCGAAAAAAGCCATTTAAGGGAACCCTAAATCAGGAGGCAGAAGGCACCGGGGCCTGCGCAGCCTCCCCCCTGTGGGTAGTAAATCTGCTCATGTACATAGGTCACCCAGATGGTCCCGGCCCTCCCCCATGATAGCACCCATTGTGATCGGGGAGGGGTGGGAGGAAGCGGGCAAGGGGGGCTGGATCCCCGAAATCCGAACTTTCACTTTCTTTTGACAGTGAAGAAGGAGAAAAAGAATGAAGGCGCCCGTGGCCTTTTTCCGCTACCGGATTATTCAATTAGCACCGGGGCGGGTTTGGCGAGTTTATTGCTCATTTGTGATCTACTGCTCCCGAGGCTGGCGAATTTACGACGGAGATGATTTAGCGGGCATCGCGTTTTCTCTGCATCAATATTCAAGGCAGACTCATCGTTTTTAAGCTGTGTCAATAGCAGCACCGAGTATCATGCACGGACCCCACCGCACAGTGTAATCATATGAATATGCCATGCACATCGTCTGGATATTCTTTTTTTAAATAATAATGTGCGTAAAGTTTGATGCGGGATTTGTTTAAAGATCAAATCCGTAGCTTCGTAAATAATGCAAAATTGAGACTGTAAGTAGACACAAAAAGTTGAATTTCTCAAGTTTTCCCTAAAACTTTTACTCTAAATCACAATCATAAACATCTCATATCATTAGGCTTATATACATACACACATTTACACTCAGTGTTATTGTTTCTATTATAAGGTAGGGTCAGTAGACGACAAGCGTGTCTGTTTCAAGCATTACCTTATTAGCAGATTATTTAAGAAATTAAAATTACGCCAATTCTACTTATAAGAAATCATTTAAATTAGAAAGAAACCCTCAGACTATAATGAATGCGTGTGGTTGTCTTGTTTACACTAAACTTGTGCAATTTTTAAAGAACTAAAACTATATCTAAAAATGGACAAATAATTAAGCACAAAGAAAAAGTAAAAACTGAATTTTCTTATGTCGTCATAAGTTCATGCATATGTATGAAAGTAATCCAGTTTGGAATCTCATTCTACTGTGAAGCCAATTTGCTAAATGAATGCGTGTGTGCATGTGTGTATTCTTTATTCACAGCAGCCGCAAAAACATCGTGTGAGTTCTGTCAATGGGTACGGCCATGGAGATGGACAAACGGTCCCGGCTAAGCTCCCAATTTGCTTTCACCGCTGTTTGCACATTCCTGAAAGCACATGCGACAGCTTATTAGTCCTCGACAATGAGTCCTTCCGCTTGGTTGGAAATATCGGAATTGAAAGGGTCTTTGCTGCCTCCGACATGCTCCCACCTTGATTAATTCCCTATAAATCTGCATTACGACTAACGGTACACCTTCTGTTGTGCTTAGTCAAGAATAAAATGATATTGGAATGGCTTTCGAATTGCTTAATCGAACAGCCTAACATTGACCAGAGACAAAACTTCTGAAAGGGCACCTCTTAAATCGCGATTAAACGTCATTAAATTACCATAAATAGGCGGCTTGGAGTCGCAGGTAGAGCGGAGCACAGAGGGAGGGAGCATGTGGTGTGGAGGGGTGGAGGGGTGGAGGGGTTTTGTTGAAGGAGGGTGGGGCAAACCACCCGCAACCTGCGTGCGGTACAACTCTTCTACAAAGACTTCACACCACGTCGGCCAGCGAGTCCATGCCACGTGCCCCCACAGCACCCATCGCGCAAATGCTGGCAAGTCGCGGGGGGTTGGCCATTTGTTTTTTTCGTCCATCCCGTTTTTTGTCGCCGAGTCGTCCTACGGCGCTCGCTGCGTGCACCAGGGTTCGCTAATAACCCCCTAGGTTTTTATGTCCTTGCGGGGCAGCGGCAGTGCAAGTAAATCACGCCATTTCTTTGTGGCGCCAACAGGCTGCAGTCAAGCAGTTGGCTGGTTCATCAAGACAAGGCCCGCTCGGGTCGTCACGGTGGTGGTC
>JAWQFJ010013853.1:7500-15000 GCA_034096865.1 Theodoxus fluviatilis | reverse complement strand
ATTTTACAGGAAGCTCGCATGCAGTGTTTTGAAACCCCCGGAAAAAAAAATTCCGTTTGGGCGGAATAACTCCAGATATAACATCGCTTCTCCAAAATTGGATACACTTCGGTGACGTTGAAATTCGACAGGAGATGTCTGCTTATTGTTGAGATTACTTGAGACATTTTTATTCGTCGCGAAAGAGACAGAGCAGCAGTAAAGTTTTCAGAAAGTCATATCCCTGTGGAAGATTTAGTCCCCGCCCAGCATAAATGCTGGAGGGCTCAAGAGACAGCCTCGCTAAACCCCTCCCTCTATGGCGACAGAGGTCAGAGTTGAAAATTCGAGGCTCGGCTGTAACTCGCTGGACGTCCCCTGAGTTAATGAAGCCTAAGATATGGTCTGGCCGTTATTTCGGATCGGACAGCGAGACCAACTTATTGGATGAGAAGGTCGGCAGCTGTACCCTCCCTATCTCCAGAAGGAGCTTTATGGTTATATACGGTAATGAATGACACTTTTATGCCCACCCGAAGACGGTACATATGCTTGGGTTCTCCTGCTCTTCGGCGCCCGTCCAGAACCCGTGATCACGCGGCCCTGTAAATCATAGATACCCTGAAGGTTTTATGCCCATTTGTGATCACTTATGAAAATACGCCCAATCTTATCAGGCGGGTCATCGGTCGGCTCTTTTTCATCGCATTCAGGACTGGAAGTTTTGGCGGGAGCGCCGCGCTCGGTCAAGCGTTGGTCTTCCAGGACAGGACTGGACTCGTGACCAGGGTACGGGATCAAAGGCCAAGTTCGGACAAAACTTGGAGGCGTCCTCCGCAAGGATGAAAGAACGATACCAGGCATAAGCCTCCCTATCTTTCCCTATTAAAAGGTTTCTCTTTTTATGGTGTCCAACCTCCCTGGAAATAATAGGCTGCATTGTGCGATTTTCAGTTTGTGGATGTTATTGTCAGTTTTATTACCTTGTTGGAGATGGATGGGGCACAGTTTGTGTTTTTTGCTCTGCGAAAGCGACTGTCAGTTTTGGTCATCTTTTGGAAAGTCCTGTCGGCGGCAAGGTCTGGTTTTCTTTTCATCTGTCCATCGCTATACACTCGCATGTATTAGTGACCACTTCCCCATCGTGTTGCAAAGAAAGGAAACCGTTTTTGGCCTCAATACTTATTGTATCGTTGTATCGGACATTGTACCTGATGTTTTACATAGGGAAAAAAATTGAATGACTGCAAAACACTCTGACTAGCATCGGATTCTAATAAAAACTAATTTATATTTGTATTGATGGGAATGAACTTGCAAGAACAACGCGCTTAACACACTATAGGATCCACATTACAAACGAAATGTATTCTTCGATTTGGATATAAGTTTAATATCACAGTTGTCACTGATGAAGGCGCACGCTATCTCGGAAGGCATCCAACACCAACAATCTGATTCTGATGGTAAAATCAGAAACAACAATTTTCATGAAAGTCAACTTCTACATTGGATTTCATGTCGCATATACTATCGAGTGTAATGCAGAAGAAAGAGGGTCAGCATAAAAAGCATGCTGTAAGGTAACCCAAAACCCTGGAGGCCGTTGCCATGTATTCGAACATGAGACTGCTAGACGTGCACGGCATTCTCCTCTCGTTTGCGCCGTACTTTGTCATGTGTGGATAGCCGCCTGCCATCCCAGGGCTTGGACGACAACCTTGCACAAGTGGAGCTTTGAAGCGTTGTTTTCCTCCCAAGCTCGTGAGGCGCCGTGTGTGACGGAAAACGCCCAAGATTTCTTGACACCTAAGTACCGACAAAACTAAACCTCCCAAACGTCACCTCGCCGAAAGCCCGAAGGTGTCGCCAGCGTCAAAGGCAGACTCGCTAGACTGCCTAGCTGGATCTTCCCACAAAGAGCCGGTGGGATCAAAGGCTCAGAAAGGGTGTGAAAAGATGAGGTAGCGATGACCCTGATAGCGAAATGGCCAGTGGACCGCGACGGAGCGCGAAGAGCGAGCGAGTCAGGGCGCAGAACACTCCTGACCCAAGTACAAAAAGCGCGAGTATCGCCTTTATGAGCGCCCTTTTCCCCTTGACCAGCATCGCGCGATCCCAGTCCAGATTACAGTTCTGCTCGCTCTGTAATGGCGTCTGGTACTTGGAAGCAACAGAGCAAGAGTCGTTTGTCACCTCACAGCCCATAATGTGTGATTTCATTGCCTACTACACCTTGTACTCCGTTCAAAGCAGTCATGCACAGGTCTGTTGCTTGTTGTGTACAACTACCGACGCTTGGTTGGCATGGCGCAAAGGAGGACATTACGGGCGGGAGAGTGGGGTGGTGGGGTGGTGGGGTGGTGGTATTGATCTGTAGCACCTCTTCGGAAAAAGAAGCTAAAGGACCAAAGCAAGTGTTGTATCTCACCACATAATCTCGCCATAAACGTAACGTTTTAGAGGGAGAGAAAAACTTTTTTCATTTATCCAAAGTGAAGAAGAAAAAAACACAACGTCCGCCAAAATCTCAAACAAACCTGTGCGCGGCTTGCTAATCTTCAAACATAAATTTACCCGGCTATGAAAAAGTAAATTTCAAGTAAAGTGCATAACTGTATTTCTAGCAACAAACACTTGTCTGCCACGTCTCTATTCCTTTGTAGCAATTTCAACACTTTAAAGTTTTAACATACGGCTGAGGTCGACCAATGCCCCCCTCCCCACCCCACCCCCTCCCCCCACCCTCACCCCCTTCCCTACCCAATCAGCTGGAAAACCTGGCTGCTGGGACCTCATTTCTTTCAACTTAGTTTTCTACAGAATCTCTGTCTTGAAAACATACAGGTAAGAAGCTCTAATGAATGACGTAAAGCAGGAAAATGACTATTAATCATCAAGTGAAACCTAAAGTACCCGTGGTTTCATTAAGCATACTCTCAATTGTCAATGTGAAATCAATGTAAATATGAAGATGGTGGTGGCGGTGTTGTCGTTATCTTCGACGTTGTAGTTGTAAGAAGGAGGAGGAGAACAAGAGAGGTCGTTACAGTTGATGGTGTTGACTGTAGAAATGATAAGTATTGCATTCACATGAAACTACATTGCAGGAAAATGAGGATAAACATGAGATACAACAATAACATCTTCAAAGCAGATCCACAATAATTGAAGCAGGAAAAAAAGTAGGTTAATTTGTCATGGACGTCCTATTGAAAAATGGAATGGGTTTGCGCATGCGCAGTACCTCGTTTTAAGCAAAGCGTCCTAAGCTTTACAATGTCATACTATCATATTCACGCAGCGTGAACTTTGTGTTTTTGTATGCTAATTGTTTTGCCTTGTTTCTCTTGATGCGCCTTGCTATATATGAAAAAAATTCGCGTTGAATTGTTTTGCACGAAATGAAACTTCACGCAGACCGTAAAATCACATGTTGAGGAAAACGCAGATGCATGACGCACGAAACAGTTTGGCACGAAATATGCACTTTTTTAAAGCCAATGTGTATCCATCACATGCACACCAGCTCCAGTTATTTCACGGGGTGAACGAGATCAAAACGCCTTAAATAAGCAGGAAACAAGACGACCATGCCAGCAACGCCAAATGCAGGGAACGTGAAAATGAACTGTCGTGTTTGCCTTGCCAATAAAAAAAGAAGGAAGTGATTACTTAAAAGTAAAAAGGTACAGTGAAATAAAGGTGCCTTCATATTTTTGATGTTACTAATTGTCTTGGCTTGTCTACCAGTTGCGGCCAAGCTCTACAGTAGTGATTGCTATCTTCATTCGCATGCATTTTTCTACGCACGAAACTATTTCACGACTGAGTGAATATCTACATCCCGTATGCGAAGGCGCTAAGACTTCAAAACTCAGTCACGTTGCGACTTTTAAAAAAAAGGGGGGGGGGGGGAGGGGGATAAGGAACAAAATCCTAGACGATTTACGCGTGTAAGCTAAGAAAAAGTTCACATCAACATTCCATCGCTGTAGCACACGTGTCCTGAGTCTCACGGTCGGAATAGTACGGGGTGAAAACATTGCCCCGCACGGTAGGAAACAATGACAGCTCGTGAGCCAGACAGTAAGACAAGCGTTTGTTTCCATGTGTTGAGAATCGATTTCCACATAAAGGCTGCAGACGAAACACTGACTCGACATGTCGGCGTCGACACGTTTTCAAGGCAAGCAAAGAGAAGGGAAGGGAGATGACTCTGACTCAACTGTGGAAAGGCATCACAGCACAGGAAAGGAAACGTCCACATCCTGGCAACTTACCACGTGAATAGGAGGTCTCGCGGGTTCTCACAGGTATCTCGAGGTTTTTCGAGAAGCGATCATCAGAAGAGGAAAAGCTCGCAGAGCTTCGTCCATTTTCGCCACCAGGTATTCCACAGAGAAAGAAAACTGACTTCCAAATCACAGGCACAACGGTGATTGCAGGAAGGGTGAGCTGCAGAGAAGTGAAGAACAACAGCAGCTACAGCCATCCCTGACATACTACTCACTGCGTCCGACAGAACTCTCCTTCCTCCCTTTCTCCCTCAACCTTTGCATTCTTTATCATGTGACCCGATATGGGCCAATCAAACTGCTCACAAAGGGAGCCACGCCTGATCTCAAAACAATAAAACCTACCAGAGTACTAAGTTAAAGCCCCCTAAAGACACTCCTTCCGTAATTAGGATCCCTAGTTGCCATCAAGCACGGAGGCCATGATCGATAGGAGAGGCATGGAGATCACTCCTACACGAGGATAGCCCCAGGGAATGATAGCCAAGACCTGCGAGGAAATAGCATAAGGAACATGGCCACAATAACTCCAAACGGCAGCGCAATCTGGGGGGAGAGAAAGTTGCCTTGCATATCGTAAGAAGGCAGGAAGACAAGGTTTATCTGCTTGCGGCTCGATTTATACCCGACATAAACCTTCACCCCTCCTGCTCCTCCTCCTCTTCGTCCTCGTCCCCCTTTCCCTCACGCACACAAACTTTCCCCTTCTCTGAAAATTTCGCTCCACCACTTTCAACCTTCAACCACCACCACCCTCCAACCCCCACCCCCACCCCCACTTTGCCGCACCCCACTCCCACCCTCTCCCCCTCATCCCCAGTTCCTGCTCTTGTGTATCGCTAGGGCCAGAACCCCAGAAAAGCGCTCTGCTCTCGAGCCTCGTGATGCTATCTGGAGAGTCACCCTCCACTGAACTTTGAAGCCGATCCGACCTAAAGGGTCTCCCGAGTCTCACGACGCGCCCTCGCCAAGTTTATGTCGCCAATATCGGGGCGGCCGCCCAGACACAAAGACACCGTCCAATTTGGGTTGTCTCCCCTCGTGATGAATGGCGTCGGCAAGAAAGAGGAGCTTGTGACGTCACGGTGACGTCAGTGCCGTGCACGGAGGAGGTGACCAAATCACGACTGCTCAGTCGCGGCTCACTGTTTCCGACGCTGATGCATTTTCTTCTTAGCTATGATTTTTTTTTTTCTCACTGTAGTCATGACCTGATTTGCAGTCTCTTTTCAAGAGGAGATAATGGTGTCTTAAAAACTCGATTTCAGTCATTCGATGTTAAGCATGGCTTCGAAAGAGTTGACACACTTTACCAGACAGGCGGTGGGTGCAGATGGTTCGAGGATCGTACGGTGGTTGTCGGTCCAGAGGTAGTAGATTTCATAGCACAGCTGTACCCGTGCGCCTCTTGCAAGGAGACTATTGGCTGTCCCTCGGGGGACCACTGTGCCCCAGTCGTCAAAGTGTCATCTAATCCGAGGTTATCGGCGCTTCATTCCAGGGAAGGGTTTTACGCGAGCTATCAGACCTTGCCGATTAGCAAGCGTTCCTCCTACATGAACTTCTGGAAGAGGGATGCTGTGTGATTTGATGCTGCCAAGAGCAGAGAAGCGTCCTCCTGCCCAGTTTTGAAACCTGTCTTGCATTTCGCTGTATCAGTGGTCAAGGGCTTTCTCCTAATCCCTGTTTGCAGAAGGCGTTTGCGTAAATTATCATAAAGTAAAGCCAGAGAGAGTCATCTCTTGAGTTATTCCAGAAAGAGCAGCGTCATTCTTGTTGTAAATCTGTCTGTCAGTTGCGCATTCTCTAGATATTACTCAATGGAGATCTATGCACAAGATGTCAAACTCAGTCAGTCGCCTTGGGCTTTTCACGGGATGTCCACGGAGTGGGAGTTTGCGCATGTCAGATTTTGACGAAATTATTAGGTCCACAGGGCCCCATGCAGACATAAACATGCACCAGTCATACGCAGTAACCGGTCAGAATTCATAAAGTTAGTTCCGCACTTGGATAAGAGAGGATAAGCAAGGACAGTACATCAGAAGTGACTTGCAATCAGAGAGGTCAGCTGCTGTCCCTCGGTCTGACGTGGAATCATAAACTGAGTTTATTGCCGGAAGATGAGCGTGCCAACATGGCCACCTGCTGGCACGCTCCTCTAGAAAGCTTTGTTCGCAGCGTAACGCCCATGTGAAAACTGGATAAAGGACAATTGTAATAGCAAAGCTTTGCACTCAATTCGTTCACGTTGACTCATAAGCAAACTGAAGCAGCTCACAAAGTAATGGTGCATTTTCGTGGATAGATACATACCATTTATGTTTTTATCTTGGGCATTTTCTTCATCTACAATAATGTAGTTGCACCCACCCATCTGGGCGGAAAAATTTTATGCACGCCTTTACAACATCTTAGACTCCAAAAGGACACCCTGCGCGTCCATTTCAAGGCTAACCATGCGCTTATCGACTCGTACGCTGCCGTTCATCGACAATCGAAAACTTGACCAGAAACAACGTCCTAGATTACACATAGCACACATTTAGAAGCTGTTTTCGCCTACAGTAACATCTGGCTTGATGTGGATGAAGCCCTAGCATACTACCGCAAAAAAGCGCAGCAACTCATCTGAGCACGGCGAATCCCAGCTGCTCAAGGTCCACCCAAGTTTCTGGGGAGAAGACCCGAAGACCGTGGCCAGCGTCGTGTCTGGCGCAGCGAAGGAAGTCAGGACGCCCAATACACCATCCCCGCAGCTTGCTCACGGCCAAATGGCCGAACAGGAGCGGGTGGGCAAATATAACGCGGCTCGGTAGCACTACATAGGTGCAATTAAACTGTGCAGCCCGGGAAACATGATTTACAATAGATTGTGGAGGGAAGCGAAGGATACTTGAGATTATGACCCGAATTTACAGCCCCATCGAGTCGCCCATGTCTCCAGCGCCACAACGCCATCCTGGGAACAATATCGTAGCTGCCTTCTCACCCGACTTGCGCCGACTCGCAGGGAATATTTAAATAGTTTGTCCGTGGCGTTTATGACGACCATGTCCTGTTCGGTCATGTTCTACATTCTGCTCTGGCCTTTTGTGAGTGCTTTCTTCAAGTGATGTCCTTTTTTTCTCCATGGACGCATCCGTTTATCGCTTCTGTACTATCCGATTCACGAAAGGCAAGAAAGAAAATAATACGCATGGCCTGGATGAGCTTTGGGGGG
>JAWQFJ010013853.1:0-2500 GCA_034096865.1 Theodoxus fluviatilis | reverse complement strand
GAGTCCCCAATTTAGATAACTGCGCTAACTTTTTCAAGACCCATCGCCTTTCCCAATAAGCGACAAATACATTACGTACAATGCGACGTCATTCATGACGCGTTCCCCAGTTAGCTGCATGAAAGATGACGACAGACAAGCAGACAGGAAATATGACGTTTTCCTACTCGGCTGTGCAAACAGAAAGGGCGCGTTGCTTAAGCTAGAAACCTTGCAAGATGGGTCTACGCTCACTCCCAACCCACAGGGGGACAATGAAGAGACTCATAGAATCTCAACTACTACCCAAACTACCCATGCGTCTTATTTACTGAACCAATCAATTTAGCATTCAGTGAATACTATGAAAGAGTCATGTGAATAAAGATGGCGCTTAAACCTTCAGAGTGAAACTGAAAATGCCTACCACATTCCATGGAGCACGATCTCTTCTGATGTTGGCTTACTGTACCGAAGCATTTGTAGTCCACATATATTCGAAATTCATCTAACTGCACTATGTGGTGCTAAATTACGTCTTCATGGACAACCATTTCGCCGGTTGAGAATGGTGCCATATGATAAATCAATACAATTAGTTAAAACCGAACACTGGTGCGCCATATGCCAACTACAGTATTACTTGCGACAAAGCTTTCATAATGTTTTGGAACATAAGAGGTTTTCTGTGTAATCCACCAAGCCTATCCACTCTCCCTACCCCCAAGCCATGTGAGACCAAAATTTAAAGATATGCCAATTCTTATGAAACAAGATACACATAACTACACACACACACACACACACACATACGCAGAGAGAGAGAGAGAGAGAGAGATAAAGAGAGAGAGAGAAGGGTGAGGGCGGAGAGAGAGAGAAAGAGAGAGAGTAGGGGTGAGGGCGGAGAGAGAGAGAGAGAGAGAGAGAGAGAGAGAGAGAGAGAGAGAGAGAGAGGGAGAGAGAGAGAGAAAGAGAGAGAGAAAGAGAGAGAGAAAGAGAGAAAGAGAGAGAGAAGGGATGAGGGCGGAGAGAGAAAGAGAGAGGGAGAGAGAGAGAAAGAGAGAGAGAGAAAGAGAGAAAGAGAGAGAGAAGGGGCGAGGGCAGAGAGAGAGAGAGAAAGAGAGAGAGAGAGAGAGAGAGAGAGAGAGAGAGAGAGAGGTGGGTTAACAAGAACACGCACTGCTGATATCGCCCTAGATTCACTCAACCGTCGCAAGGCAGAACTAATCACACTTGCGGCAATCAGTCCCTCTGTGCAGGCACTTCCACCACGTACAAAGCACACCCGTGTACCTCGCAAGGGGCAATTAGTTCATCGTCAAGGTGGACCGCTTCGCACTTCGCTCAGCAACACGCCTAATCCAGGAGAGTGCCACCGCAGTCACGCCAGCGTTCAAAAGAAAACGCTTCGCAAAGAACACACCGCGGGCGACCGCGTCAGTTGTTCGAGTGATGATCTTTGTCGCTGCGACCAGGAAGTGAGCCCATTCAAACATAGCTTGTGTCTTGGTCCGACGTGGATTCACCGTGTCCTGCGTGAGTTCTAGGAGGGCCGCTATTCACGTGCACTCAGCCATTGGCCCACGCTATGTGGGCATGGGGATCCCTGCCGCCGCCGACCCGTGCATCTGGTGCGGGCAAAGGCAGGGTCGGACGATCGCCTTCGGGAACGATCAATTGACTTTCGCTTGCTCCGTCGCCAGCGGAGCGCGCCATAATTAAGGCCCGACTTTACGGCCGGGGCTGCCTACCCCTCATAAAATTATGAAGGGATCAGGTTTAATAATTGTTAATTTCTAATTACACGACACCCAAACCGGGAAACCATTTGTCACGCCCGCGAGACGCAGGCGGCCAAATCCGCGCGCGATTCCCGGGCAGGGATGTTTATGGAATTGCAGTTATGTCTCGATTGTTCACTGGCAGTCGTTCTCCTATAAATCGCCCATGATGGCCGCCTGGGGAACTGTCCATCCTACCCGCAGTGCCACGGTCTCCCCGGCCAAGTGTCTTGGAGCGGTCAGAGTGTCATCCTGTGCTGCCTACGACCTCCTTGCCTGCCTGATCGTGTCAGCCTGACCTCAGCTGTGACTTGTCCTTGACGTCATTTGCATAATGTAAGATGTCAAATTCCAGAATTGCATAAAAGAACAAACTATAAAGTGTTGAAAAAGAAACAAAACCCATTTAAGAGCAAGGCGATGTAGTTAATTGTGCAATTTTATTGTCGGTTTTCTGTGTTAATTCGATGAATACTCTTAGTTGCATCACTGACACAGATACAGTTATTGTGTGCGCTGAAGCCTAAAAATACCTATGAGAGAATGATAATGCCGTATACGATAAAGCCCTGCAAAGCCTCCCAATAAGAGCACCACACAGCTCCTGTCAGGTGAGTCGCGTCATACTACGATGAAGAGCAATGCTCTCTGGGCCGCTGAATGCGTATACTCAGGAAAGGATATACACCCTCAAAACTTCTGAAAATTCATCCGGCTTAAAGTTCCGACGCTAGTACCTC
>JAWQFJ010013850.1:25000-30000 GCA_034096865.1 Theodoxus fluviatilis | reverse complement strand
AGGTGTCCCTGGTGTCCCTAGTATCCCAAATGTCCCAAGTGCCGCAAGGTTTCAGGTTTTCTGGTGTCTATAGTATCCCAAGTGTCCCATGTGTCCCAAGGTTTCAGGTGTCCCTAGTGTCCCTAGTATCTCAAGTGTCCCACATGTCCCTAGGTTTCAGGTGTCCCTAGTGTGCCAAAGATTCAAATATACCCGGTGACCTCTAGTATCCAAATGTCCCAAGCGCCCCAAGGTTTCAGGTGTCCCTGGTGTCCCTAGTATCCAAATGTCCCAAGCGCCCCAAGGTTTCAGGTGTCCCTGGTGTCCCTAGTATCCAAATGTCCCAAGCGCCCCAAGGTTTCAGGTGTCCCTGGTGTCCCTAGTATCCCAAATGTCCCAAGTGCCGCAAGGTTTCAGGTTTTCTGGTGTCTATAGTATCCAAAATGTCCCAAGCACCCCATGGTTTCATGTTCCCTGATGTCCCTAGTATCCCAAGTGTCTCATGTGTCGCAAGGTTTCAGGTGTCCCTAGTGTCCCGAGTGTCCAAAATGTCCCAAGCGCACCAAGGTTTCAGGTTCCCTGGTGACCCTAGTATCCCATGTGTCCCAAGGTTTCAGGTGTCCCAAGTGTCCCGAGTGTCCAAAATGTCCCAAGTGCCCCAAGGTTTCAGGTTCCCTGGTATCCCTAGTATCCCAAGTGCCCCATGTGTCCCGAATGTCCGAAATGCCCCAAGCGTCCCAAGAGCCTCGAGTGCCAAGTCCGGCGCCAGACTTGCGACGAAGACGGCGGAGCTAATTCAGGGCGCGTGTTCTTTGTACGTGGAGGAAGTTCCGGAAAGCACGTGGATCTTTCTCACGCTCTTGAGCGCTGCGATGGAAAGGAATCCCGAAGCCGTGTCTTTGAAAGGGCTGTGGACAGTTCTCCAACCCCCAATTATGGATTGAACCATTGGTAGGAACAAAGGGCACCGTCGATGTATATGACATCCGATACTCAATAATCCATTGAAAGCGGGAACCTCGTGGCAGGAAATCCGTAAATGTGCGTAGATGCTCTTAAAGAAGATCCTGCAAACAAGATCTCAGACAACAAGGAAAGGCACAGAGACGTGCACTCATCACAAACGACTCACGCATGGGCAAACAAACGAACTTTAAATGACGGCTGGATTTTTTTTTCCTCTTCCTCTGCTTCATCCGTTCGATGTAAACTCGTTGCTCTCTTTGAGGCATTCAGTTAGGATCAGTAAGAGGGAGGGACTGCAAAGGGCTTTCTTCCTTTTCTGTCGTTGTCTTAAGTTGTTCTTTAGTACATTCGTCTCCGAAGACCTTCGTTTCGTCAAGAAGTGGTTTTTCTTAAAACTTTTAACTTGCTGTTTTCCTTTTTTCCATCCCTACGTTGCAAGCGGTTGTTCCACCAAAGACACAACCACAGCTCTTACTTTCAAACAACCAAAAAAAAGAATCAGAGAGTTTCGTTTGGGGGTTTGCTTGTTGTTTTTCTTAAATGTCTGTCACTGTGTTTGTTGTCAGGTGCCAGTGAGGATTGATCAAGCGGCCCAGTGATCAGGGGGTAAAGTGTAAACCGGTTTGAGACCCAGACATGGGTGATGAGTCGCTGTATAAAACCACACCTTTACCTTTTACCTTGTTTATAATTCTGACGCCTCTATTGCTGCTAGTGAAGAGACGCGAGGTGATTTCATTTCGCTTCTTGTAGGCCGGGTGAAGCCAAGATCCTCACCTCAAAGCTGTTGTTCCTGGCACTGATCTGGCAGTGTTCATCGGGGACGATCTTACAGGGCAGCTGTGCAGACCACGACGGTAAGTTCTGTCAGAACGTCCACTTAAGAGCATGTTGATAGGTTCTACCTAACTATACCCTCCTACTCAAAACAGCTCAAATTTGATCAAATGTATATCTCGTTCCGTCTGCTCCACAAACAGAAGTCATAACTGTCGGGTTCAACTCTACAAATGTGAAAGAGTGACATTTTGCCATAAAAGTTTGCCTTCCAGTGAAGACAATTTTACTTTCATCTGACATCGGCTTCTTTGATGGCTGAATTCCGCACATGGAAAGCACGGACGTGAAACGAAGGGTAATTTTTTACTTTTTAACCCATCTCACCAGCGGGTTTTGGGGGCACTCATGTACTTACATTAAACATCTGCACACTTTGCGCGAATTATATTATAATAGTGTAATTCAGGCAAAGTGTGCAGATGTCAGAAACGTCGCTTTCTATTACAAACATCCCTATCATAAGCGTAACTCCATTGCTGGGTTCAAGTTGCAGAAGTAGGGCAACGTCGTACGGACACAGAATGACGGAATGACGCATGCGCGGAAAGGAATGACGCATGCGCGAAAAGGAATGACGCATGCGCGGAAAGGAATGACGCACGCGAAAAAGTACCCGTTATTAGTTATAATTTATCTTGAAAGTTCTTCACTTGCGACATTTTTAATTGTCATATTCGTGCAAAGCACATCGATAAACATAAGAAATGAACATTTTAGAGGCGTAATACCAGATGGGTGTAAAAATGTTTTAAAAATATCAAACGAAAGAGCCTCACAATTCTCTGTGCCCCATAGTGTGCCACGCATCCAGCTGGTCTGTCTGTCCCTGCATGTCGATTCCCGTTTGGATTGCGGTCTTTCCCTATAGCTTTAGTGTATGTGTCTACAGAACGCCCAAGTGGGTTTCTCTTTCGAGAGCTTAATTTTTTTTCCGTTTCAGAGATGTGTCGCTTTTTTGTTTGACCGACGTTATTGGGCGCGTTTGTTTGGCCACAAATCTCGCGATTCTCCCTGAATGGCTAGTCGACGGCGAGTGAGACGCTCCTACAGCTAGAAAAACGTCCAATCATCTCGCAAGGCGGAAGAACATGGCTGCGTCCTGGCGCCAGAGTCAGTGAAGAAGTTGCCGATAGACGGAATAACTGCCAATTTAGATATCACATCAGTTATTCACTTCATAGAACACACCAAATATGGGAGCTCCGAACCTCCTTCGGCCTCCCGCCTTCACGGCGAGTGCGTCCTTATGAGCGAGGAACGTAGGCAGCGCCTAGCCCTCGCGATTCTCTCGAGATTTTGGGCCAAACAAACACGCCCATTGTGTTCATCAGTTCCTTCCTTCTTGCGCCTGTCTCTTTCTTTTCCTTTGTTTCTATTTTTGACTGTTCGATTGCTCTGGTACTTATTTCCACATGTGTTGCTCTTCATGATTACTTCTTGGCTTCAATCTGCCGTGCGTTCAAGACGACCTACCGGTAGCCGACCGATAGCCGAGCAATCAATGTGCACTCTTGAACGACTCGTTATGACGGAACGGTAACCAAGATGGCTTCCGCGATGCCTTCTCATCGTCGCGGATTGCGCTTCTCAACCAAATGAGTAAACCAGCAGCTGCAGACTGCTCGTTCCTTGTGAAACTGATTAAATGTGACCCATTTCTGGAAACCAGTCTTAACTCGCAATCATCAAAACAGCGCTACACAGCTCTGAAGGTGGTGGGGGTCTGCCTGTGCGAAATTGAGGTTTTCAGTTCATTGCATTCTCTAAACATTAATCTATAAAATGGTGTAAGTTTTATGTCTTAAAAATGTATTTAAGTGCATTAAAAAATTAATTGAAGTTATAATTGTGATAATTTAGAGCATTTTTATTTGCCAAAATCGACCAATTTTGACCCTGCAAAACAACACGTAACCCTCGCAGAACCTCAACACATCACATATCGGCTTAATCGTCATCACACGGTCTTTCGCGCGCTTTCTTTCGTTTCTTCTGCTGTGCAAAAAATCAAGATGATTGGATAATTTTAAGACCCTGTTGCTAAGGAGAATGTGTGAGGATTGCATGCAAAACTTTGAGGTCCGTTTTCTCAAAACAAGTCGTGACTGAGTTTTCAACTTCAACTCGCTATAACTTCCACAATTTTTGAGCTACCAGGTTCGTTTTGGTATCAAATTAATCAGGAACCTCTGTAGAATTCAAAAATATAAACATCTCAAAAATGATAAAATCCAACTTTAGACTGGTTTGGTGGTGCGGGGTCACAAATACGTTAAGCTGTAGCTGTGCATGAATGCTCGGCATCGCTCGAATTGAAATTTATATCAAAACGACAGTGCTAACTTGGTGTAAGCAAGAATAGTTCGATGCTCGCTTCAAGGGAGGTTACACAACAAACTAAGGGCTAATGTAAGAAATAAGAGTTGCTTCCCTTGAAATTGTTTTGCCATCTGTCGTGGAAATGTTTGCTCACATCTTGCCCGGGAATTATTTCAGAGCAGTTATTCTTTTAAAAAAGAAAAGTACAATATCAGCCTAACTCGTTGTAACGTCTCGCATAGGCTGGGTAATAATCACAGGTCGAAATGCGTGCCACAGCGCATATTTGTGATGACGACTTGCTTCCTTTCCCCAAAGGCAGCCATTTTGGTTATACAGGCGCAATAGCGTTCCGGCGCGGTACGTACCAGTCGATACCGGTAGCCATACCAAGTCGTTCAAGAGACGAACGGTATCAACCGGTACGTACCGGTAGGCCTCTTGAACAGACCACTGGGTTGGCTTGGTTGGTTTATTTGGTGTTGGTTGGTTTGGTTGGTGTTGGTTGGTTTTGTTGGCTTTGGGTTATTTTGGTTGGTTTGGTTAGTATTAGTTGGTTTTGGTTGATTTAGTTGATTTGGTTCGTTTGGATGAGTTTGATTGGTTTGTTAGTTTTGGCTTCTTTGGTTGGTTTGGTTAATTTTGGTTAGTTTGGTTGCTTTTTGGTTATTCGATTGGTTTGATTTTGTTGTTGTTTGGGCTGGTTTAGGTTCATTTGGTTGGTTTTGGCTGATTTCGTTGATTTGAATGGTTTGGTTGTTCTGATTGGTTTGGGTTGTTTGGTTGTTTGGTTGGTCTACGTAGGTTTGGTTGTTTGGTTAGTTTCGGTTGGTTTGGTTGTGTTTATTGGTTTGGATGGTTTTGGGACGTTGGGTCGTGCTAAGAGTAGGAAGGCG
>JAWQFJ010013850.1:15000-20000 GCA_034096865.1 Theodoxus fluviatilis | reverse complement strand
CGAGAACAGATACGACAGAGTTAAGGTGAGAGCTTAGCTAGGAGACAAACGAGTCCTCCTTTGTAAGGAGCGAGTCCTCTGCGCCACTGCGCATAGAGTGAAGCTGCTATGACGATACTGTCTACCGATTGTCACCGCTGTGTATCGACCAGTGCGTGAATAAAGTTTATCAAAAACGATCACCGGAGTTTGTAAACTTCGACTTTCCGGCGCAAGCTGGGAGAGCCCCCGTACAACATGAATATTGTGAAGAGAAGAGTGCAACAGTATTGATAAGGAAAATCTACAAGCGTAATGGCATGACTTGTGTTACTGGGAATCGTCTGTACGCTTAAAAGTGCCACACAAAACTCCAGATTTGAGCGAGTTCTGCACAGCGGCTGTTTCCTCTTTGACTTTCCATGGGGCAGTGAGATTCCTGCGTTGTTTCGTTCGGTGTCGATGTCGGAAGACTTCTTCATCAAGAGACGAGGCTTAACTCCCCTGGAGGGCACGACAGGTGGGCGTGCGGTGGTGGAATGGCCTCGTCCAGGTTGGGGTCACTCCCCATCATTGGCTGCCGCGCTCTTCATGCGTGCTGTGTGTGTTTTCACGGATAAGTACCCCGGTCTTGGCGAAAACGTGCACCACGCAGCTCCCGCCTAGATGTGTATCTACCTCCGCGTGTAGAGGCCGTGGGAAAAACTTGTCTGAAACAATCGCGACGGAATCGTATTGGCGTGTCTAATCTGCCTGCTCCCCACTGGACAGTCCGCCATGACGCGGAGGCAATTCTGTTAGATGGTTGGATCGTTTCAGCCAATCAGAGCTCAGGTGGAGTCTGCGTTAATTTAAACAAAAGCACGTGCACGATATTCGTGGATCAGTCGTTTTTCCCAATTGATAGGCGTGTTGCTGAGGGACGCGGTGAAAAACGGAAATGCCATTGTGGATGGAAAGGCTGTTGTGGATTAAAAGACTGTTGTGGATAGAAAGGCTGTTGTGGATAGAAAGGCTGTTGTGGATGGAAAGGCTGTTGTGGATAGAAAGGCTGTTGTGAGTGGAAAGACTGTTGTGGATAGAAAGGCTGTTGTGGATGGAAAGGCTGTTGTGGATAGAAAGGCTGTTGTGGATAGAAAGGCTGTTGTGGATGGAAAGGCTGTTGTGGATAGAAAGGCTGTTGTGGATGGAAAGGCTGTTGTGAGTGGAAAGGCTGTTGTGGATAGAAAGGCTGTTGTGGATAGAAAGGCTGTTGTGGATAGAAAGGCTGTTGTGAGTGGAAAGGCTGTTGTGGATAGAAAGGCTGTTGTGAGTGGAAAGGCTGTTGTGGATAGAAAGGCTGTTGTGGATAGAAAGGCTGTTGTGGATGGAAAGGCTGTTGTGGATGCAAGGCTGTTGTGAATAGAAAGGTTGTTGTGGATAGAAAGGTTGTTGTGGATGGAAAGGCTGTTGTGGATAGAAAGGCTGTTGTGGATGGAAAGGCTGTTGTGAGTGGAAAGGCTGTTGTGGATGGAAAGGCTGTTGTGAGTGGAAAGGCTGCTGTGGATGAAAAGGCTGTTGTGGATAGAAAGGCTGTTGTGAGTGGAAAGTCTGTTGTGGATAGAAAGGCTGTTGTGAGTGGAAAGGCTGTTGTGGATAGAAAGGCTGTTGTGGATAGAAAGGCTGTTGTGGATAGAAATGCCATTGTGGATGGAAAGGCTGTTGTGGATGCAAGGCTGTTGTGAATAGAAAGGTTGTTGTGGATAGAAAGGTTGTTGTGGATGGAAAGGCTGTTGTGGATAGAAAGGCTGTTGTGGATGGAAAGGCTGTTGTGAGTGGAAAGGCTGTTGTGGATAGAAAGGCTGTTGTGGATGCAAGGCTGTTGTGAATAGAAAGGTTGTTGTGGATAGAAAGGTTGTTGTGGATGGAAAGGCTGTTGTGGATAGAAAGGCTGTTGTGGATGGAAAGGCTGTTGTGAGTGGAAAGGCTGTTGTGGATGGAAAGGCTGTTGTGAGTGGAAAGGCTGTTGTGGATGGAAAGGCTGTTGTGAGTGGAAAGGCTGTTGTGGATGGAAAGGCTGTTGTGGATTAAAAGACTGTTGTGGATGGAAAGGCTGTTGTGGATGGAAAGGCTGTTGTGGATGGAAAGGCTGTTGTGGATAGAAAGGCTGTTGTGGATAGAAAGGTTGTTGTGGATGGAAGGCTGTTGTGGATAGAAAGGCCATTGTGGATAGAAAGGCTGTTGTGGATGGAAGGCTGTTGTGGATGGAAGGCTGTTGTGGATGGAAAGGCTGTTGTGGATGGAAAGGCTGTTGTGGATGGAAAGGCTGTTGTGGATGGAAAGGCTGTTGTGGATTAAAAGACTGTTGTGGATGGAAAGGCTGTTGTGTATAGAAAGGTTGTTGTGGATGGAAACGCTGTTGTGGATAGAAAGGCTGTTGTGGATAGAAAGGCTGTTGTGGATGGAAAGGCTGCTGTGGATTAAAAGACTGTTGTGGATAGAAAGGCTGTTGTGGTTGGAAAGGCTGTTGTGGATGGAAAGGCTGTTGTGGATAGAAAGGCTGTTGTGAGTGGAAAGGCTGTTGTGGATTAAAAGACTGTTGTGGATAGAAAGGCTGTTGTGGATAGAAAGGCTGTTGTGGATGGAAAGGCTGTTGTGGATAGAAAGGCCATTGTGGATAGAAAGGCTGTTGTGGATGGAAAGGCTGTTGTGGATAGAAAGGCTGTTGTGGATGGAAAGGCTGTTGTGGATGGAAAGGCTGTTGTGGATAGAAAGGCTGTTGTGGATAGAAAGGCTGTTGTGGATAGAAAGGCTGTTGTGGATGGAAAGGCTGTTGTGGATGGAAAGGCTGTTGTGGATGGAAAGGCTGTTGTGGATAGAAAGGCTGTTGTGGATAGAAAGGCTGTTGTGGAAAGAAAGGCTGTTGTGAGTGGAAAGGCTGTTGTGGATTAAAAGACTGTTGTGGATAGAAAGGCTGTTGTGGATAGAAAGGCTGTTGTGGATGGAAAGGCTGTTGTGGATAGAAAGGCTGTTGTGGATAGAAAGGCTGTTGTGGATAGAAAGGCTGTTGTGGATGGAAAGGCTGTTGTGGATGGAAAGGCTGTTGTGGATGGAAAGGCTGTTGTGGATTAAAAGACTGTTGTGGATAGAAAGGCTGTTGTGGATAGAAAGGCTGTTGTGGATAGAAAGGCTGTTGTGGATGGAAAGGCTGTTGTGGATTAAAAAACTGTTGTGGGTAGAAAGGCTGTTGTGGGTGGAAAGGCTGTTGTGGATAGAAAGGCTGTTGTGGATAGAAAGGCTGTAGTGGATTAAAAAACTGTTGTGGGTAGAAAGGCTGTTGTGGGTGGAAAGGCTGTTGTGGATAGAAAGGCTGTTGTGGATAGAAAGGCTGTAGTGGATTAAAAAACTGTTGTGGGTAGAAAGGCTGTTGTGGATAGAAAGGCTGTAGTGGATTAAAAAACTGTTGTGGATAGAAAGGCTGTTGTGGATAGAAAGGCTGTAGTGGATTAAAAAACTGTTGTGGGTAGAAAGGCTGTTGTGGATTAAAAAACTGTTGTGGGTAGAAAGGCTGTTGTGGGTGGAAAGGCTGTTGTGGATAGAAAGGCTGTTGTGGATGGAAAGGCTGTTGTGGATAGAAAGGCTGTTGTGGATAGAAAGGCTGTTGTGGATAGAAAGGCTGTTGTGGATGGAAAGGCTGTTGTGGATTAAAAGACTGTTGTGGATAGAAAGGCTGTTGTGGATTAAAAAACTGTTGTGGATAGAAAGGCTGTTGTGGATAGAAAGGCTGTAGTGGATAGAAAGGCTGTTGTGGATAGAAAGGCTGTTGTGGATAGAAAGGCTGTTGTGGATTAAAAAACTGTTGTGGGTAGAAAGGCTGTTGTGGGTGGAAAGGCTGTTGTGGATAGAAAGGCTGTTGTGGATAGAAAGGCTGTTGTGGATGGAAAGGTTGTTGTGGATAGAAAGGCTGTTGTGGATAGAAAGGCTGTTGTGGATAGAAAGGCTGTTGTGGATAGAAAGGCTGTTGTGGATTAAAAAACTGTTGTGGATAGAAAGGCTGTTGTGGATAGAAAGGCTGTAGTGGATTAAAAAACTGTTGTGGGTAGAAAGGCTGTTGTGGGTGGAAAGGCTGTTGTGGATAGAAAGGCTGTTGTGGATAGAAAGGCTGTAGTGGATTAAAAAACTGTTGTGGGTAGAAAGGCTGTTGTGGATAGAAAGGCTGTAGTGGATTAAAAAACTGTTGTGGATAGAAAGGCTGTTGTGGATAGAAAGGCTGTAGTGGATTAAAAAACTGTTGTGGGTAGAAAGGCTGTTGTGTGTGGAAAGGCTGTTGTGGATAGAAAGGCTGTTGTGGATGGAAAGGCTGTTGTGGATAGAAAGGCTGTTGTGGATGGAAAGGCTGTTGTGGATGGAAAGGCTGTTGTGGATAGAAAGGCTGTTGTGGATGGAAAGGCTGTTGTGGATGGAAAGGCTGTTGTGGATGGAAAGGCTGTTGTGGATGGAAAGGCTGTTGTGGATAGAAAGGCTGTTGTGGATAGAAAGACTGTTGTGGATAGAAAGGCTGTTGTGGATGGAAAGGCTGTTGTGGATGGAAATTCCATTGTGGATAGAAAGGCTGTTGTGGATAGAAAGGCTGTTGTGGATAGAAAGGCTGTTGTGGATAGAAAGGCTGTTGTGAGTGGAAAGGCTGTTGTGGATAGAAAGGCTGTTGTGGATAGAAAGGCTGTTGTGGATGGAAAGGCTGTTGTGGATGGAAATTCCATTGTGGATAGAAAGGCTGTTGTGGATAGAAAGGCTGTTGTGGATAGAAAGGCTGTTGTGGATAGAAAGGCTGTTCTGGATAGAAAGGCTGTTGTGGATGGAAAGGCTGTTGTGGATAGAAAGGCTGTTGTGGATAGAAAGGCTGTTGTGGATAGAAAGGTTGTTGTGGATAGAGAGGCTGTTGTGGATAGAAAGGCTGTTGTGGATAGAAAGGCTGTTGTGGATAGAAAGGCTGTTGTGGATAGAAAGGCTGTTGTGGATAGAAAGACTGTTGTGGATAGAAA